>CATIWM010467139.1:0-21822 GCA_949671775.1 Mallotus repandus
TGATTGAATTCAGTGCCTTGTTTTGGCTTCAACAGGTATCATTTGGTTGGGGGCATGCTCTTGCTCTAACTGATGATGGAAAACTATTTGGCTGGGGTTATTCTGCTGATGGTAGATTGGGAAAAATTAGAGGAGCTGTAGGCGTGTCAGTACTGGATTCTGGTGCAGATATGGTTAAAGCTAACCAGCAAGTCGCAAGAACAATGCTGGAACCTACTGCAAGGCTGGTTTTAGAATGAATGGAGAAGGAAAATGACATGCCGATAGTCTGGGATCCTTGTTTAGTTGAAGAATTGTGTGGCACTGAAGTTGCAGACATTGCCTGTGGGCTTGATCATTCCTTGGTTCTTTGTCGTAAGTAACTCTATGTATTGTCTTAGCTAAAAAAGGTTAAATTTGTATCAGTGTTACCAAAGTTTTTAGATCACAAAAATAACTGACAAAAATATATTTACTTGTTTATTACGATTATGTTATTCAGGTGATGGCGCATTATTGAGTTCTGGAAGCCATATATATGGTCAGTTGGGCAGAGCAAATCATGATAGTGGATTGTTCCCAGTTGATTTAGATTTCCAACCTTTGTCTTTAGCAGCAAGCCTTGGCCATTTTTTGGCAATTTGCTTGGTTGCATCATCAGTTGACGAAGGAGTTGCCTCAAATATTGTTTCATGGGGATGGAATCAGTGCTCCCAGCTCGGGAGGCCAGGGCCAGAGAACATCCCATTGAAGGTTGAGGGTTTAACAGGCGAGAATCCTGTTTCATTCTCTGGAAGGCGAGTCCACACCATTGCTCTCACATCCAGAGGGAAGGTGTGGGTTTGGTGGTGCGGGAAGAATGGCAGACTTGGGCTAGGGAGTTCAACTGATGAAGCTGAGCCAATTTTGCTTGACAGTTTAGAAGGCTGTGAGGTTCTACAAGCAGTGTCTGGCTTCGATCACAATCTTGTTTTGATATATAGATGCAATGTGGGTAAAATTTGACATGCTTCAGCGTTGCCTCTGATTTTGAATAGAATAAAATTGCCAAAACTGTAGAGTTAAACTTGATCAGTGGAATGATGCGCCAATGCAAGTTTGTGCTACACTACATTTTTCCAGAGATGCAAGTTTATAGACACCTGATGACTAATAGTTTGTAAACTGAAACTCGTAGTAAATATAGTTGCACTTTCTTGTTTTGTAATTTCTTAATTTATTTCGGTTTAGCACTTAACTTTCAATGCCAGATTGAAGCACATTGATGAAATTGGTTGCAGTCTCAATGTGATCATTTGATGCAGGATTTCAAATCATTGCATAATAGTCCTATATTAACTAAAACATTTGTTAGCGTACAGTATATTGATTTAATAACTTTCTAACTCAATTCAAGATGTATATACATATGTTTTAAGATGTTGAATGTTTATGTTAAAAAAAAAAAGATGTTGAATGTTATTTAGGTTTGCAATTGCAGATTCGTCATTTTAATTGCGCATTATATAAAATTGGATAAATCAATTATGAGGCTCTAAGTTTTGATACTTTATTCTATTAAGCCTCCCAACTTTTATTGTGTTTTATTAAGCTCTCAATCTTTTATTTTTGTATAAATTAAGGACAAATTATATTAAAGTAATGAAATTGAGCAACAATTCAGGTTCGTTGTTGCTAAATATGTTGTTACGAAAGGTTTAGAGATATGTTTTGTGAAGAATGAAAGAAAAAATGTGAGGGCAAGGTATAAGGAAAAATATTCATAGATGTTATATACTTCATTGGTAATTCTAATGACATATTTAATGTTAAAACTTACAACTGACATTACAATTTTGATAAAATAAATAGAACTTATTTCACAATTTTATTATTTTAGTTTAATTTATCTTTAATTTATATAAAAATAAAAAATTAAAAATTTAATTAAACATAATAAAAATTAAAAAATTCAATAAAATAAAACATTAAAATTCAGTAGCTTCGTAATGGATTTATCGTATAAAATTCTAATGCTAAAGATGACATGATGTATGCCTCATCATGGATAATTCCGTCAAGTGGGGCATCAGCACTCTTCTTGGAGTATAGTATAGTGTTATCAATCCTTCCCATTGTTTTTTAATTGCCTCGTTCTAAAAAATGCATTCAACTGTTACCTGTGTACATTTAATTTTGGGTGAATTATATTTTTTTCCTAAATCAAACACTTTAATTCTTCGATAGGATTTTGGTAAATTTTTTATTTTAAAAAATATTTAATAAAAATTATATAAAAAATCTTAATATTTTATACTATTTGTAAATAACGTCATAATTTAATTTTACTGTCAATTTTACCCACAACGTTTTAAAAATTTGCAAAACTAAAACTTTGTTAAAATTTTTTTAATGGACAACTGACGTGTTCTTTAGTGGAGTCTATTTTCTGACACGTGAAATCTGCAAGTTCTAACTGAATTTGAAAAATTACATATAGACACCAATCTTTATTAAACTTGTAAAATAAAATATTTAATTAATTTTAATTAAAAAATTTAAAATTTATTAAAATTATTAGAATAATTTTTATAAAATAAATAATAGAAATAACTATAAAATTTAATACTTTATTATTAATAAAATATTTTTAAATATTTAAAAAATTAATAAAAATTACAATACATAATTTAACATATACTTTAAGATTATGAAAATATTAAAATAGGAAAATTCAAAAAAAAAAAACTAAAAAGGAGAACGTATTAGTGATAACTAATAAAATTATTTTTGTGATTAATTTTTCACTCTAATTTGATAAATTTAAAACTAAAACTAATTTATAAAAAAAATATTTTTATTTTTATGTATTTTATTATAAAAATTTTCTTACTGTATTTTTTCAATTTTTAATATTTTTATAGTTTAAACTTTTCATTTTTTTTATTGTAAGAGCATATACAAGAAATTTTCATAATAAAATACACAAATATAAAGATAAAAATAAGTTTTTTTTATAAAATAGTTTTAATTTTATTAAATTGGAGTAGAATTTATCTCAAAAAATTTCATTAGTTAATAATAATAGTTTCTCCTTTTTTAGTGTCTTTTTTGAATTTTTATATTATTAAAATTTTAAAATATATGATACATTATGTTTTATATTTTTTTATGAAATTATTAAATATTTAAGAATATTTTATTAATAATAAAGTATTGAATCTCTCACTTATTTCTATTATCAAATTGGAGTGAAATTAATCTTAAAAATAATTTCATTAGTTATCAATAATAGGTTATGCTTTTTAGTACTTTTTTTTAATTTTCATATTTTTATATTTTCTTAATTTTAAAATATATGTTAAATTTTGTGTTGTAATGTTTATAAAATTTTTAAATATATACAAATATTTTATTAATAAAAAATCATTGTATTTTATACTTAATTCTATTATTTATTTTATTAATAAAAAATCTCTCTATTTTATAAAGACAAAATAATTTAGTTCCTCTATTTTATAAAAATGTGGAGTTTAATCTCTCTAATAAATAAAATTAAATCATTTATTTTTTTTAATTTAAAATTTTTAAAAGTAACTATTTTTACAATATTCACACATGTTTCTATCAATACCTTATATTTAAAAATCAAGTTATAACTTTAATGAATTCATTAATTTGCTTGATTTTCACTTCAGAAATCAAGTTATTTATTTTAATGTTTGATTTCAACAATTGTAATATTTTGAATTTTATTAAAAAATAATTAAATTAAGAAAAAATGAATAAACTAAAATCAATGAAAATTTTTAATTTAATTTTTTATTTAATATATTGATAGATGTATTTATAGGTGTTAAAAGTTTAATTGAAATTAAAATTTAAAATTTAAAATAATTAAAATTTTAAGGACTAAATTATTTTATAATATTTAAATAGAGTGATTAAATTGTTTTATCTTTATAAAATAGAAGATCTAAATTTTTTTTAATATAAGAGATTCATCAAAATTTTATTAGAAAGACTAAATTATTGACAGAATGAAAATTGAAGGATAGAAAAAAAATTAGTTTTCAAACAAGGGCAGAAATGTGAATTAGGTCAAACCTTAGGAGAAAAAATGTAATTTTTTTTTTACAAATATGGTATTGTCAACTCTTTTTCAATGGTTTACATTATGAATATTAGCTATTAGTCTTAATATATTTAATAATAAATAAATTGTTATATTTTTTTTATATATAGTCAACTTAGAAAGATTCATAAAAAATATTTTTTATCGTTCTATATAGTTTTCTTCCAAACTTCAAATTAAAAATACATGAAGATTTTATAAATTTGCACATTTTAATAGTTCTATTCATAAAAAAAAAAAGAGAGGATGAGTATAAATATTTCATATATAATTTTTTTAGTTTTAGGTATATTGTATATGTTATTTTTGTGACAATTTGGGATGTATAATTTTACTGTTAACAATTTTAAATATAAATTTATAACGTCTATGGAAAACACCTTAAAACTATCATCAATTTTCACCAAATTTTTTATTATAAGTAATTTTAACATCCCCACCTCACCTATAATGTTTACTATGCAAGGATAATGTTTTTTTTTTTTAGAATTACATAGATATGAGGAAGTTTACTTGTGTTTCACAGCGGGAAATCTCAAAACATTTCAAAATCGATAATAACATGTAAAAGAAAATAAAATAAGATAAAATTTAAATATGATAAATTAAGTATCAAGTACTACATGCATTATTTTATTATCGTCTGATTGAAAAAAAAATAGTTCATCATAAGTAGAATAAGTTTTTTTTTTATTCTTCATAACAAATTGCATTAAAGTTCATCCTTGCTGGAATCACCAAACATGAAAATATAACTAAAAAATCATTAGTAAAATATTATGGTATTTATATATATTTATCTTTAAAAAATAACTTTAGACAGAAAATAACCTCATGCATGTTTTTTAGACAGGCAATTCATATGGAAACAAATCAACTTGTAACTGTCCGATTGCTATCGAAGTAACTGGCACTTCAACAGCCTGTGGGTCTTTTGATGCATCATCAGTGTGACTGCTTCCGTTACCTTGAAAATCAAGAACTCTTTTTGATGATGTGCCTGTGGTAAAAGAAATGGGCCTGCGAAGCAAGGTTGAGCTTGTGTAGTCATTTTTAATTTTTTCTTGTTTAATCGGAGTGCTCGTACTGTCATCTAGAAATATATGCACAGCTTTAAAAGAATGGTCGTATGGGTCCTCTATTTTGTTGTTGATAACAACTTGAAAATTTTTGTCAAACCCATAAATGCGAGCCATCAAAGGTGGAACAAACATATGATCTTTATAGCTATTTGCGAGTGTGCTAGCAGGCAGTCTGATCAAATCAATAGTCAATCTTCTGAAAATAAAAAAAGATGTTTTTCCAGTTGCATCTTCAATGGATGCATTCAACTTATACCTGCAATAAAAAATAACATAAGTTTTAAAACATGGTATTTTTTTCAAAATATTTTAAAAATTTTGTTAAAAAATAAATAGATACCTGTGTATAGGGGGATCACGCGAAATGCCACAATTATTGCACAAAACTTTATTGTTATAACTCTGAACGTTGCTTGGGGTCAACACTTTAAATCGTTGCCTTGTATGTGAATTTAATGTCCCATAATAAAATTAAAAATGTTATGTTTTTAAAAGCTAATGAAAAGGTAGCACACTGTATTAAAAATATATATTTTAAAAAATTATTACTAACCCTATTAGAGTGAATATCAAGAGAAAGAAGTTGTGCAATTGTGCATCGATTTGTGTCTTTGTCTACATCAATGTTTTTAGAAGAATGAACTTCAACATTGAGTCTCGCTATCTTTTGAAAAGGCTCTTTGAGGTTGAAAAAATTATATATTTTTCGTTTTAGAAAACAATCATCTAAAAAAGGAATGTGCATGTATGACAAATTAAGTTACATGTCTTTCATTGAAACAATCTTGGAAATGTCAAGATTAATCAAAAATTTTATTGCTAACGTGCTTTCGATTGCAATTTCATCTATAAATTAACGTAAATGCATATTGGTTTAATTATAGCAATATATATGAAACAATTGATATCTAGATTGTAATTTAAATTTTGCGTAAAAAAATTACTGTTAAATTTTTTAATAGTCATCGAAAGAAATGCAACAATAATAGGGCTGTGTTGATCTACATAAAAAATCTCATCTTTTGGAAACAGTACGACAACTTTATCCTATAGTGTTCTGTCTAATTTGTCATTCCTGGTTGATTTTTTTTTTAAAAAACATTAAAATGTTAAAAATAATTTAAAATATCAAAGGAAAATAAATTAGGTTAGTTTATACGCATACTCAACGTTTTTGCTTTCGATCTTCTTTTTCTTGGCAATTTGACCACTGATATAGGTATTTTCGAATTCCCTGATTGCTATAACCTGGCCAAATATATCCATACAGAAAAAAAATAATATTAGTTAGAAAAGGCTAAAAATGCCTATAGTATTTATTGTGTTTTTTTAAAATGATTAATTAACAACACTTTAAACACTTGTTAAAAAAGTCTTATCACCAACTCTTGACCGAACATCTTCAAATGCAATAAATTCAAATCTATCAAATGGTATCTGGTGATCTTCACCGTCTAAGGCTCATATAAAAGTATTTCGAAGCAGCTTAATTTGGTATGGATAACAGTTGACTTTATAACTCGATTGTGCAGGTATAATTATAAAGCCAGACATATGGTACACCTTTCTCTCGATCAGCATCTTTCTGAAATGATCAATCAATTGTCTTGGCATTGTCCCCTGCATTGTTTTTGCCTATAAAAAATTTATTTAATAACCAACAGATAGTGCAGAAAATATGGGGAAAAAATATTGTAATACCTCTTCGTCAAGCATTGAAAATTCCAAACTGTATATTTCGTCGAAATTGTTGATGCTTGCAAACTCCCAAACGAGAGCAATGCGGATTTTTATAAGAATATTTTTTGATGTATTATTAATTTCAAAAAGCATTGTGTAAGCCATGATGCTATGATAGCTCTAAAAAAATGAATTAATATGATTAGATAATTTAGCAAAATGTAAAAAAAAAAAATCAAAATACGGGTTGAGGCATGCTTTTAAAATGAATAAATAAAATATTTTACATGCCATATCAATATTAAAAAATGTAATGCATTTATTAACAATCTTTTAACAATTTAAAATGATATCCGAAAAAATTTCGTCATACACAATATTTTTAGTATGCTGCATATATTCATTATATCCATTATTTTTTTGTTTATTTATTAATATTTTGATACCGCTGCAAGAAGAAACTCTAGAAAGTACGACATACAATTGATCGTGTGTAAAATCGTGATCATGTAAATATAATCCTATATGTTCAAGTGTTTGACCTTGACTTTTATTTATTATCATGCAGTAACAAACTCTAATTGGAAATTGTCGTCTTTTCAAAATACATGGTCATTTATTATCATTATATGTCAAAATAATACGGGGTATAAAAACTTTTGTTTCACAATGAGAGCCTGTTAGAATAACTGCTTCAATGATTTTAACCCCTAACTCGACTATCATTAGTCGAGTACCATTACAAAGTCCAATACCTAGATTGATATTACAGAGTAGCATAATCGAAACATTTTTTTAAGGCGCAATTCATGCTAAGGGAATCCATTAAAATTAAGAGAATTCAGAAATTCAATTGGATAAAGAATGTATAATTCGTCGCCTCCAGCAGATGTTTTGCAAATTGAATTTGATCTATAATAATTTTTTTCTTCTTCAAAAACTAAATTCAACATTTCTTGATTTATAGTATCAACAACGTCATTTGTAGGACTATTGTTCTATTTTTTTTATATATGAATGATCGTAATATTTATTTTTAAAATCAGGATATGTTTCGTTAATAATTGAACTTATTAGATCATCAATATTTTTTATAATTAAATTATTTGGTATTTCAATAAATTTTTTCTCATCAACTTTTGTTCCAATGCTGACATATTCAGGTGTTCCATCACCGATAATAAAAGCCATTATGAAAATTTCGAAAGTGTTTCTGTTTTGTCAGGTGACATATTTGAGGATGTTAAGTGCATGTTAATGTTAAGTTTATAAACTTTAAATGTTTTCCATAAATATAAACGTGTAATAGAAGCGTTTATAATGTCTTTCTTATTGCTGCCAAAACCAACAGGAAGAATTTATCAAAAATCACCGCCGCATATAACTGTTTTACCTCTAAAAGGTTTGTATCCTTTTCGAATTTGGAAACACATAATATATCTCTCAAAGTTCTATCTAGTGCTTCAAAACAATATCTGTGTGCCATAAGAGCTTCATCCCAAATAATCAATTTAGTTTCTTCAATTAATCGAGCTAACTACATCGCTTTCTTTATTTCGCATATTGAATGATCATTAATTTTTAAAGATATTTTAAATCTAGAATGAGTCGTTCGACCACCAAACAACAATAAGAATGCAATACCTGATGAAATGACAACTAATACAATCATACCGTGTTAGCTCTAAAAAATGATATAATTGTTTCGTATAAGTATGTTTTTCTTGTTCCACCATAACTGTACACAAAAAATTGGCCTCTAGATCCACAGATTATGGCACAATAAGATCATTGCAAATTTTACGTTTTTAAAGAATTTAAAAGTCTGATATGCTTTTCTCGTTCCTCGTCTATATCATAGTTTAGCTCTTCAAGTAGCAACCTGTTGTTTATATCAGAATTAACTTCATAATTTGGTTAGGGCAAATCAAAACTGGCAATTGATGAGTTGTTATGATTAAAAAAATTTTCAAGTTCTAATAAAACTTTATTTTTCAAATACTGTTCTGATATCAATTCGTTTGAAACATTAAGTGTGTTTATCAATTGATGTCTGATATCATCGGTAAAATGCTTTCAAAATGTTTTAAAAAGCTTTGTTAAATCATTAACTGTGTAAACAATAATCAAAATAGTAAATAAGTTATGTAACTGAGAAGAGGACGCATGAAAAAATAGATTCTTCTAAAGCATAAATCCAGTTAACATCATTTCCTAATAAACTGTGCGCACTACATGTAGATAGAAACGTTGGATGCAAAATTCCTGAAATAGTTCATATTTCTTTGTATGTCCTAAGTCCCTAACAATATTAAGAAGCATTCTTAAGTAATATAATTCGCTAGAACTCGGGTGAATATAATCTATTCTAACAATAAAATAACCTTTTTTTTTATGGCATGTACATTCTTTTTCTCGGTTGTGCCAAACCTATTTTGTTGTAAATTCTGAATAAGAATTTGTTACCATCTGTTATGTGAACATAGTCCGGGCGAAATTAAAATTTTTTGCAATGTATGATAGGCTATCGGATGGGTGAAAGAGAATTTGATTCATATTTTCAAGATGTATTATTAATTTTTCAACAGTTGATTATCCGTGGTGTATAGGAAATTTGAATAAGCGCCAAGCAACTTTGCATGGACAAATGTAATGGCAATCTAAATAAGTTTTAATTTTATCAATAACATGCTTTGAAGAATCATCTGAATCACAAATTATACCGCATAGTTGCGAATAACTGCGTGTATTCAATCAGTGCCTTTGCTAATGTATTTAAATAAATATTTGACCATTGTTGTATGACAACAATATTCAACACATATATGAGCATCATATTTCAAAAGTAATTCAGTATTATGAGGAACAACGAATCGATTGTCAATCTTTTCACCATTTTTTAAAACATACCAGCCATTATTGCGACGTCTATAAATTGCAAAACCATTAACATTGATTGATGTTTCATTATGATATTTTTTTGGATAAAATTTTGAATATTTATCATCTTTCATGCATGCGGATTGAGGATTAAGTGTAATGCATGGACCGTGAATCATGAATTTTGAAACTAAATTGTATGCTTCAGGTTCATTTTTTATGCATGGAAGTTCTACATATATTATTAAATCAATATCTGCAGGTGTTCTTGGTTTAGCATTAGAATTAAGCCAAACTAAATAATGAATATGACGTAATCCTCTTTTTTGAAATTCAATTGTATATATTAATGCAACCGTTTCTTTGAAATGTTTATTTTTTTTCACATCATTAATTAAGTGCATCAGTTTAACTTTAAAAACACGACCGATAATGTTAGGTCTATCATCAAGCCTTTTTCCATTAATGTAATTTAACATTCGTTGTATTTCAGGCCAAAGTAGGTTTACATGTAAATGTTATAAATAAATCAAGATGGCCATAAAACTTATATATGGCCATTGCATAGTGATAATGTTCTATCATATATCTTGGGCTACTTGTAAAAGTCGAAGGCAATATAATCACAAATTTTTCAATATTATTAGAATTACAAATGCCTTGGTGAATAGCATTTTTTATGCCTATATATATCTCGGAGTGTAGTTCTTTTTGGTTGCGTTTAATAAAATATAAACGCTCTTCCTGGATACATGAAAAGGCATTGATAATAAATTGTTGAAATAAATGACCACCCTGCAGCAAAGTTATTCCTTCATTTAATCTTTGTTGTACCCTATATGCAAAATATTCTTGCATGGTAACATATTTTCTTGAAGGGTGTAACAAATTGTTTGAATCTATATTTTCAATTTCTGTTATATACCCATCCTCTCCATAAGGAAATAAAATCGAATATTGCATCGCCATAAGGCATGGATGTATAACACTAATATGTTTTAAATGATTAGTTTATATTCAACAATAATATCTCGTTTCTTATCATATAAACCATAGTCACCAAAAATTAGGCCAGCGATTTCGGAAGATGAAGGCATTGAATATTGGGAACCATCGGTAGTTCTTCTACCAAACAATTGTAATTTTATAAGTAGTATATCATCTTCTTTGAATCTATCTTTAGCCATTCTAAATGATTTTGCATGAACATTTACTTTGTCAAACATTTCAATCAAACCTTCAATAATCATATCATTTATATTTTTTGATGAATCATCATCCAAAAATACAAAAATTCGATTGTGTATTTCATTTTCAGCATGGTATATGTATAGCCATGCAAATTTAGGCTTTGTGCCTTCTTTAGGAAGTAAAGAGCCAATTAGATGATGATTTTGACCACATATTCTAAAACATATGGACTAGGGTTTTTATTAATTTCACAATCAATTTTTTCACTTGTCAATGTAAATGCAAACATTGAATTATATAATTTAATATTTTCTTTAAATTTTGAAGAAAGAACATTTTCATTGGGTGTAAGAAGATCGTTAAGGAATGGCGGAGTTTGTGCTAACATAGGTATAGCTTAATTCTACCCTTTTTACAATACAATGAATATATATTTTTTCATGATTTCCAAAATCCCTAATGCATTCCATGTCCCAATGTAAAGCCCCACTAAATCCACATTGTTTGTTAGGATGGCCAAAGTCGGACCTATGCTAGCAATGCTCTTGAAAACGTTTTGAATAAAAAAAAACATATTAGGGTGAAGGTTAAGAAAATATTTAGCAAATAGGTAAAAATAATGGATTCTGTTTAAAATAAATTACTGTTGTTTTGCTGAAACACATAGTTAGTATGGGACGGAATCTGCATGTTAGCCTAATGGTTAGTCAAAGAAAAAGTGGCTGAACGACTCCTTTTTGCTTTTACCCTAGTATTCGAGATTTGTCCAAAGCAATATGATACAATGGTATTTTGTATAAAAATTAAATGATTTTCAAAAATTTGTAAATTTTAAAACCATAATGGACAAAATCATTTGTTTACATGTGATATTGACGTTAACCAAGGTGGGATCATTTTTACTGTCTGTATTGCGAATGCAATTGGAACGTTGAGCAGTACCATAAGAGATAGTGCTATTTGAAAAAAATGTATTTGCCGTTAATAGTTTTTTAAATTTAACATTTTTTTAAATAACATTTTCTCAAGCGTCTAGTTTACCTTCGATAGTATTTAAACAACAAACGTCAACATTAAAAAGTAGTTCTTCTTTGATGAATGAATCGTTAGACGTATCCATAAGTGGACTACGGGAGAAGCAACAGAGTAGAGAAAAGTAATATGAAACACATTTATTTATGCACAAATAATAGAAACATATTTTAATGTGAAACAGAAGGCGCTGTATAAAAACATACCTGACGGTGAAGCTGGATCGAAAAGTGTCAATATGAAAACAAAAGAGAAATAGTATTTGTATTAAAGAGAAATCTACAAATGTATGTAGGTATTGTTGAAAATTCTATATACATAGTGCTATATACATAGTGTTGTTTCATCAAAGAGTTTGTACTGCTATATAGATAGTGCTATTATAATAAGGTATTTTAATGTAATTATATCTTATTATTTTTTCTATATTAATTTTTTTGAGCACTTTTAAAAAAATGGATGTAGGTATTGCTGAAAATTCTAAATTTGAGCTAAGTAGAATAAGAAATCTAAAAGAACATAACAATAGCCATATTTTCTTAGAAAAAAAAAATTAATTGCTAAATGACATGTGGAAAATACAAATTAATTGCTAAATAACATATGAAAAATACAAAGTTAATAGGAATTCATAAAATAAAAATAATTAATGCTGGAATTTTTAAAAAGAGCAGCAATATAGTTAAATAAATTAAATAAAATTTAAAAATTTAAAATAAAAATACAACATTAAACGAAACTGAAACTGGAAAGAAATAAATAAATTTAGTCATTAGCATGTTGTTTATACACTGAAAGTACCAATAACTGGTCACCCATACATGGATTATAAAGCAGTTTGGATAACTAATTGCAACAAAAAGCAAAATAACAAAATGGACAGCGCTTAAACAAACAACATGCTGCTTGTACAAACTGTAGCATAATATGAGGCAACCCAAAACAAAAGCAGAAGGCTATCTTAGATATCATAGAGCCAAAAAAAAAAAAGAACTACATAAGGTGATTAGCACCAGCAACAAGTGATCCTATCTTTTTTTAGAGACTTGGTTAATATCTAACACTTCCACATAACATAAACATATTACCCACCTACATGGTTATAGGCTGCGCGAATTGATTGGAGCTCATTGTTATTACGATCATTTTCAGGCTTCAAAAGAGCTAACTCCCTATTGTTATAATCAACTATGTCAAGATTGTATATCGTTTTGAAATGATCAAGAGTAGCCATGCTTGATGAATTCTTAGCATCAAGCATGGATTCAGAGTTTATGCCAACCATATGAGATATGTACCTATTCCCACCACTATCTGCATAAGGATAGTAAATGGTAAATGTAAATACAAGACCATCTTTTTGTTGTTCATCAAAGGTAGCATGGAGAAGACCTAAAGTTTACAAAATACTTTCAAGTATGGGAGCTATTGGCAGCTTAATGGTTTCTATAAAATAATGCTGATATTAAAAAAAACATGATTAATACACTTGCATTGGAAGCAAACATGTTACTAACTTGTAAAAGACATAATGAAACAATTGAAATAAAACACTCGCCACATGACAAATAGCAATGGAAGGAAAAAAAAAAGAACCATTCATAGGATTTTACTTTTCTTTTTTTTTTTTCATGGTCTCTTCACAAATGTTAGGCCATGCAAAAATGAATAGCATGGACTATTTAATATAGGGCTTTTTTTTTTAAAAAAAGAGTAAAACGCAGTGAGCAAAGAAAAACATTTTTTTTGTAGCTGGTTATTCCCTAATAAAAATAAACAGAGGTTAGGAATGAAAGCAAACCAAAAGGAAAAAAAAAACCAGCAAAGCATGCATCAGAATAGGCAGTAGACGAGAAGGCAGACAACATACAAAGAACGCAAATAACACAATAGACCAACTTTTTTTTTCTAATAAAAGTTAAATTGGTTTTCATGCTCCTAAAACAGGACCAACAACAAGCTACCAATGAAAGCTGCATCAATCCTAAAAGCCCAAAAAAAAAAAAAAAAGAAAAACAGCTAGAAGAAGTGAAACGTATGGAAGTGCAGATGCAATAAAACATGCTTTCATATGCAATATTTTTTTCAGCAAGAAATTGGCAAGCATGCGCAGACAATATGTAACCTATGTAGACATTAAAACAGAACACCGAGGACACACGGAGGCAAACCACCAACAGTAAGCAAGAGAAATAAAAAACAAACAAACAGCCTAAATAGGCAGAGAAGGAAGAGAGAAACTAAATGCAATGCAGCCAGCACAAACACAATATAAAAGTGGTTGAATAGATAGACACAAATAAATGCTAGATAAAGTAAAAAAAATAAAGGAGGCAGCATTGAATAAGCCACCAAACTCACCCAATAAAACTCAAAAGAAATTAACTGATGAAAGGAAAGAAGAGAAGGCAAATATTACATTTACATTAATAGCAAGCACATGCATTTATAAACTCTCTAAATCAAAGCAAAAGGGCACAATTAAGAAACCAAAATGGAAGGCCATATATGGTAATCAGTCTAGCCACTGCCATCCTGGATATGCATTTAATGCA
Source organism: Mallotus repandus (assembly GCA_949671775.1). Lineage (NCBI taxonomy): Eukaryota > Viridiplantae > Streptophyta > Magnoliopsida > Malpighiales > Euphorbiaceae > Mallotus > Mallotus repandus. Next base: position 14,514 of record CATIWM010467139.1, read on the forward strand.
AGTTCATGAGGTATATCCCCCTCTTGCCCAAGAATACTAGAGACATATACATTAATTTTTATATTCCAAGCAAAACAATCATAGCTGAACGGATAAAATATCCAACAAGAGAAAACTACATAGGCAAAACACTGAATTAAACAGTAACAACCGCCCAAGCTAGAGCCTATAGACACCCTATTTCTTTTCTAGAAAGACATCCCCCTTATTAACAAGAACACATATTTACTGACAAAGATATGGAAAATAATGCAAGTTAAGCATTAAATGCAAAACAGAGACCCAAGATAAGAACAGAAAGGAACACCGGACAGAAAGGGAAAAGGGCCATGAGGGTCTAAAAGAGGCTTTCAAAACAGGCCCCCCAAACAAAATGAACGGAACACATAGCAACAAAAAACCCATCAACCTTAACAATCAAAACTTATAAACAAATTAAATGTCCACAAACCAAGCTTCATACAAACTCCATGAATATATATATATTTTAAAAAAAGTTAGAAAATAACAGGAGGGAAAAACAATCAATTGAATCTACCCACAAACACCATGTAGAACCGTAAAATGAAAAATTCTTCTAAAAAACAAAACAAATTAGCAGTATTTTTTAGCAATTACACATGACTAAAGCAAATCTTCCAACACCATGAAGGAAGCTAATTTTTTTCCCTCTAACAAAATTGAAAAATTCCACCATACTCTGCATGATCATCGGGGTAAAAAAATATTCAGTCAATCTAAGAACCAAGATTGCACAACCAAAGTCCAAAATGTGAAAAGCAAGAAAAAAAATGCGCCAACAAAGACGTAAAGGCACAATGTAAATAGCATATTGCACCAACAGAAGGAACAACATGCGAAACAGAGTAATCAAACGAAAAAATTAAGCGCATAGAGGCAAGCAATACATGGGACAACCGACCAAGCAACCAATAGTCACCAATGACCCAAAGAACACCAAAACAAACAACGATTCAGACGTGCAGTGAAAAAAAGTCAAGAAAACAGAGAATTGAAGGGCAAGAAGAGATTGCAACCCAACAAACACGCTGCCCAAATAGCAAACAAAGCAAATAAAGGGAAATTTAAGGATATGGGAACTCCGATTCGAGCTTTTTCTAAAAATGGCGAAGGCAAATGGAGAAAACACAGAAATGGGATCTTGCATGACCATCTCCATAGAAAGAATGTGTCAAGAAAAGGGTGGAATAAGCCGAGCCAAAGAAAGAAGAAGAAGAGAATTGAAGGAGAAATCAAGAAGCTGAGCAAAAAGGAAGGCCATGGCTGAAGAGTGAAAGAGAAGAGGGTGAATGGGAGGGCAGCGATTAAGAAGGCTGTTAAAGAAATGGTGGAGTACGGCTAATAAAAGCCAAAGGAAAGATAATTACGTGAACGCCTCATAAAACGATGCCATTGTAGACAGCAAGCAAGGGCAGAAAGGGAATTGAACACAGGTTTTCTCCACAGACCAAGTAGGACGACAACATTTTCTTGGCTTGCGAGGGGCAGAAACGTCAATCATCTAAACGACGTTATGTTCTTCTCAAGACACTTCACCTGCAATACAAAAGCAAAAGATAGTAGCATTCATGTGATTATGGCAAAATTTAGGGGTGCAAACATACAGGACAGGCGGTGGCATTTTAAAAATAATCATAAAATCAATGGGTGAATATATCCATGCGAATGAACAGTGAAATTCATGTTTCTTCTGTGTATATATAAATAGATTGTTTTGAGAAATTTAATAGGTGACAGTTCAACACCATCAATGACTATCGACAATTTTTTTTTTTTTTTTTTGATATTGTTAGATCACGAAATCATTGTCAACAAAATTCAGCGTATCTAAAAGCATATGTACATTAAATTCTTAAAGGGATAATAACACCAATAGTCTTATAAATTATATCATTTTTTAATTAAATTTAAAATTTTTTTTTTTAAAATTAAGTTCTATAAGTTTTAAAAAAGTTTTTTATTATCCTATCTGTTAATCAAAGTAATTTTTCATTAGTCAACTTTTAAAGTAATTTTTTTTTACATTTCAGTCCTAAAATTATAAAAAAAAAAAAAAAAAAACTATACTTGGATAAACTCAATTAGTTTTGTCAATATTAGAATTTATGTCATTTAAATAAAATTTGAACTCAATTGTATCTTAATTAGACAATTTTAAAAAATATTTCATTAAATTAGTCTATCTTATAGAAAATATTTGAAGAATAATATTTTTTAATTAATAATTTTATTTTTTATTATAAAATATGCTTAATTTATATATTTTATCTTATATTCATTATAAAAATTATAATTATAATAAAATATATTAAACTATTTTATTGTTCAATTATTTATTATAAAATAGCTTAATTTAAAAAATATTTTTTTAAAAAAATTTTCTAATCTAAATTTAATTGAGTCAAATTTTTTTTTTGAAATATAACATAAGTTATAATATTGACAAAACTAAATGATTTTTTTTAATAAAAAAATATATATTTATTTATGATATATTAATTGAAATTGTATATTTGAAACTAATTAAAAATATTTAATTCTTGTATTTATCATTGCCAATATAACTAATAATTTAAGAAAAATATACTTTTTATTTTTACTTTTAAAAATTATTTTAGTAAGTTATATAGTTATTATGAAAGTTAAATAATAAAAGAAGTCAAAAATAAAAAAAAATTATTTATTCAAAATATCAAAAATAACATTTTTTTATAGTTTTCGGACTAAAATGTAAAAAAATATTAATTTTAAGGGTTGACTAATGGAAAACTACGTTGACTAATGGAAAACTGCTTTGACTAACGGAGATAAGATTAAGGAAAGTCCTTTTAAAACTTATAGAACTTGATTGTAAAAGAAATTTCTTGTAGGACTTAATTGAAAAAATAATATAATTTATAAGACTAGCAGTGTTATCATTCCATTCTCAAACAATAACTATGGTGATAAATAACGACGTTATATTCAACCCTAGATAATAAAAATAAAAGCCAATATCAAAAAATGGAAAACTCTCAAGGCTCTCTGAACCTTAAGAAAGAAACTCCACCAACGGTGGAAGATGGCCGATCAAAAAAGAAGGCCCGGTTTCAGGAACAAGGCGATGATGGAGATAATCTAGGTTTTATCTCTTTCAGAGACAAGTTACTTCAATCGAAGAGTGTAGCGGAAGAAGAATTGGTTGGATAAGATAAAGGATTGGAATTCTCAGCGGATGATGCAGTAGTGACTAGAGATGGTGGCATCCTATCAATTACGTTCTCTCATAGAATAAAAACAACAATACCCAAGCCTTGGATGAATGCAATGATAGTTAAATTACTTGGTTGTTCCATTGGTTAAAAAACTGGAAATACTGTGGGTGACAACAAAAAGATTTACGGTGATTGACTTAGAAAATAATTTTTTCCTTGTGAGATTAAAAAATGAGGCTGATGCCCAACATGCTTTGGTAGATGGTCACTGGATCATAATAGGATACTACTTGGTGGTACAATCATGGTCTCTATAATTTGATAGCATGATAGATGAAATAAAGTCAGTGGTTGCATAAATTCATCTCCCCGGGATGCCATTGCAATATTACCACAAACGAGTGTTAAGATTCATCAGACAATTGGTAGGAAGAGTGGTTAGAATTGATTATAACACGGAATCTACTACTAGGGGGAAGTTTGCAAGGATAACAGTTGAACTGGACTTTAAACAACCTCTCTACTCCCAATTTCTACTTAACGGTAAAATTCAAAGATAGAATATGAATGTCTACCAAGAATATGCTTCATTTTTTGTAAGTTTGGTCATGTCTCTGGATTGTGCCTACAAGAGACCATGCATCAAACTCTAAGAAGTGTTAGTGGAGGGTGACTAGTGGCTAGAATGGATGAACAGGAAACAATAAAGGAAAATCCTTTTATGGAAAGTGGATGATTGCAACTAGAAAGGGAAACTTTGCGCGTAGAAAGGAAGGAGAAATATCCAAAAAATATATATCAATATACAAAAATTTCTCTAATAAGGGATCTCATTTTAAGATTCTCTAAGATGTTAATGACAAAAATCAAGCCATGGTTCCTTATGAAAACCAAATGCCTAATAAAAAAGAAAGGATTATAGTTACAGAAGCCAAATTCAAACCCGGCCCAACCTACCAAAAATTTAAAAAAAAGAGTGGAAATACCTAAAGAAAAAATTGCCTCCTTTAACTCGATCTCTATACAAAGTCATGTAGATACCCAATCAGTTCTTCGTAAGCTGTCCTCAATAGCAACTGAACCAACTAAACCATCTAGACATACAATGACCATCAGATCTTCCCTAGACCTAAAAATGCATTTTGTTATCATCCTCTCCCTAGAAAGTACCAAAGCACAAAACCACTTGTTAAGCCACCCCTATATAAATGCGAATACAAATTCTCTGGGCTATAGTGGTGATGAATGCCTTATGATAGGCATTTCACCTGATATAAACAATATGGAATTGGTTAAGGATGATGATTCTTATAATGGAGGTGATGAGGGAAATAATGAGGATGAATATATGAGCAGTGATGAAGAAAAGGTTTCTTTTGATGAAGAGGATGACATGATTGAAGAGAACTTGGAGTAGAGGCCTTTTTCACTTCAATGGAATCAGGTTCATCTACTCCTTTCTTATTTTTAAATTTTTATTTGATGGATTTATCAATAATGTGCCTGGATTATCAGGATGTTGCTTCTCAATGTTTCAAGCGTGCTTTTAAAATGGTAGTGGATAGAAACATGCCATCATTGATACCATTACTTGAGCCATAAGTAAGAGGTAGGAAGGCAGACGAGTTCATCAAGACTAGTGGTTTCTCTCACTCTCATTGAATTAAAGCTCTGGGATTCTGGGGAGGTATTTAGCTCTTATGGATTGACTACATACAAATATCTATATTAGAGAATAATTGGCAATTCGAACATCTTATGATACACAATAATCAGAAGATCACATCTCTAATTACTATCATCTATGCTAGTTTAAATACAAATATCAAGAGAGGGTTATAAGGTCAACTTTTGAGAATTGTAGGATTGATGATGGGATCGTGGGTCTTATATGGTAACTTCAATGCTATTACTCATGATTCGAATAGAAGGGGTGGATCAAATATCAAATGGGGTGTTTATAAAAGGTTTTTAGAATGGATGAATAATAATCAAATGCATGACTTGGGTTTCGTGGGACCCAAATTCACTTGGGCAAGGGGTCTTCTTTTTAAACACCTAGATCGAGCTATATACAATGAATGCTGGTTTAAAAAAAAATCAAAGAGGCCAAAGAATATCACCTTTCACTTTCTGCTTCCAAGCATGGCTCTTACATAATGGTTTCAAATAGTTGGTGGCCAATTCTTGGTGAAAAATGATGATTATGAATTGGCAGTCTCTCATTTTGTCGAAACTGTAAAGGAGTGGAACAGAAATAGCTTCGGCAATATCTTCAATAGAAAATATAATTTGCTAGCGTGTTTGGGTGGTATCCAAAAAGTGCTTAGAAACTACCAGTCTAGATGTTTAATAGAATTAGAAGTTCAGCTCAAGCAAGAGTTAGAGAAAGTCCTAGCACAAGAAGAGGTTTTTTTGTTACAGAAGTTAAGGCAAGACTGAATTATGGGTGGGGATAGAAATACAATTCACAAAAAAACCATCTAGAGTAGATAAAAGAACAAAATTGAGCCGCTAAAGAACATTGAGGGAGAGTTGATTATAGAGTTGGAAGATATAAAACAACTTGCTATTGAATTTTTCTTAAAACTTTATGTGAGTCCAAGGAATAACCTGCCAAGTTTCCCAATACGAAATAAGTTTATGGTGATTAGCGTTGAGAGTCTACAAAAGTTCAGTAGTGCAATTAACAATTCAGAAATTAAAAGTGCCCTTTTTGATATGAAAGCGTTAAGGCCCCTAGTGTCGATGGCTTACATGCAGGGTTCTTTCAAACTCAATGGGTAGTAGTAGGAGGTTCAGTTTATAAATTAGTGAAAGATGTTTGCAATGGAAAAGAAATCCCTTATAAGATGAGTAAAACACTTTTGGTGTTAGTCCTAAAGAAAGAAGGGCTAGAATAAACTAATGATTATCGACCAATTAGCTTTTGTAATGTTAGTTATAAAATCATTACCAAGTTAATTATCAATGGGATTAAGCACCTTCTCTCTGAGCTAATAACACCTCCTCAAACTAGTTTTGTGCTAGGTCGCCATATTACTAACAATATTATTATTGCTCTAGAAGTAATTCATACGATGAAAAGGAAGTCGGGTAGGAAGGAATTCATGGATTTGAAAATAGACCTAGCGAAAGCATATTGAAAATGCCCTAGAGCGGGGGTGAATTGGGCTATCGAACAAAAATCAAAACTTAAAAAACAAATAAACAAAAGTAAAAGAATGTTGAGAAAGAAAAATGATGAACATAAATATTTAAGGAGTTCGGATTATCAAAAATCCTACGTCTCCACCTAACTTATCCCCAAGTTAGGATTTTGAATCACCACAATCTATTTCCCTAGATTGATTTTTGCAACTTGAGTTTTAGGCTCAACTCAAACCTTATAACTTGAGTTTTCAAGGCTCACTCAAAAAACTGATTCACAAGTGTTTTAAAGGCTTATACTAAAACCAAATTCCAAAGTGTTTTAATGGCCAAACACTTAAACCAATTCCTTTAGAATAGAACCTCACTTCCCTTTTCTTTAACCCTAGAAAATAAAAGAATAAGAATTTCTGTCACTCACCAAACTCTCATAAGATTTTACTAAATATATAAGAATGAATTAAAGAGAATTTTGAGCTTAATTGAATGCTTAAAATGTATAAATGAAAAACAAGTTTCTTAACCTTTAAATGATCTTCAGAGTTTGTATTTATAGTTGAGCAATTCAATTATAGTTGTTGAAAATAATAATTTTGTTTCAAATTAAAACTTCATTTGAAAGAAATTCAGACTCTTAGCCTACAAAAACCCTGGTCCCGGTCGTGATCACCCTGATCCCGGTCTGGATATTCAAAAATATATCTATCATACCCCGTCTCACGTAGCCCGAGGTGGACAGTTAGTATCTCATCTCGTCTCATATAGCCTAAGATGGACACTAAAGCTTACTCTTTTACACTTTACAAATAATCATTAATAAAATTTAATAAACTTAATACTTCTCATTTTGTTTAAGTATAAGTATTTATATAGACATAAGTCAAATTCACATTAAAATAACAGTAAAGATTAATTTAAAATAATTTAATATACAATATATATAA
>CATIWM010467162.1:0-25703 GCA_949671775.1 Mallotus repandus
TAATATTATAATTTTCAAGATATAATATATATTTAAATTATATGTATATTAAAAATATTAAAAAGTTAAATATTAATATGATAAGAATAATTTACTTATAAAATTAGGTTTAATTAAGTTATAATTTTAATTTAAGTAAAATATTTGCATATAATTTAAATAACATACAATTTAATTTTAATTAAAATATATCTAACTTTTATGTTATTCAAATATTAAAAAGTTAAATATTAATATAAGAATAATTTATTTGACAAAACTAGAATTGATTAAATTATAATTATAATTTAAATAAAATATCTTAGTATTGTCAGATATAAATTGAAGTTGAGTATCCAAATTAAAACAAAATCAAAGTTCAATGACCATATATGTATTGAAAGTCAAAGATGACGTGGAGAATATTCTAAGAATGCTCTTCCACCGGAACCACATCAGCAATCAATCATCAAGTAACTGGTGGTTGGTACTTAAATTAAAGTTTGGTTATTAAAAAGATACAAATTAAAATTTGATATCCAAAATAAAACAAACCAAAAGTTAGGTGACCACATATGCATTTAACTCCATTATTGGATCAATAGTATAATAGTCAAGTATAGTTTCATAACACAAACAAGACAATAATTGAATGACTAGAGTCTTAGAGTTAATTAGTACCATACTACTACTTTGTTTAGGAAAGTAAATAAACAAGAATTAATGTACGTAATTAAAGTTATTATTATTATTTTTAATTTATGGAGAAAGATAAAAATTGACTTCTTAATTTATTAAATATTTTAAAAGAAGTTACAACACTTGATTATCCAACTTTTGACGCACATAAAATTAATTTGGATAATGTTGAAATTCTTTAAAAAATTATTATGACATCTTTATTTTATTTTTATGTGCAAAAAAGAAAAAGAGTCGGAATCAAGAGCCATTCAAAAGAATTCCAAGCAGAAAACAATCTAAAGAAGGTGTTCCTATGAAATCAAATAAATCATGGCCCAGTACAGTGTAGATATGCAACATGATAATGAATTCACCTAACAAGTAATTGCTTTTGGGGGGCCATGAAAACATCACAACCAGATTTGAGTTTGTCGTCTTGGTCTCGACATCTCGAGTCAGTTCAACAGCAGAAATCTGCCAAACTAAATGGCAGAGATGATTTTTTTTTATTATTTTAACTAGTGAAGTCTGCCGGTCAAACTAACGGACTTCTTATATGTTTCTGGTGCTGATAGAGTTCCGTCATCTCAATTGGCAGAGTTCATTTTGTTTTATTATTATTTTTAAATAGTTACGCCAATTTGATTAGCAGAAATACTTTGTCATTTAGCAGTTTCGCTACTAACAATGGTAGAAAAAATTTGCTTTTTTTTTTTTAAATTATTTTTTTACCTCAAATTGGAAATTACTTTGAAAATCACCGTAAATTGAGAAAAAGTTTTCTTTTTTCCACTAAATTAGTAAAAAGTCGGATATTGTTCCATGTAAATTTCAATAACAAAACACATTATTTATACAATAAAATATAAAATTATAATCAAAATTTAGATTTTATGACTTTTATTGTTGAAAATTTCATTGAATGTATTAATATTTTATTTATTTTTTGATCCTTCTGAAGGGAGAAGAGTTGAATAGATATGGGGAGGTTTATGTAGAGAAGTACCCAACGCTAAAAATAAAGTTGGTTGATGGGAGCAGCTTAGCAGCGGCCATTGTGCTCAATAGCATCCCTAAAGGAACAACCCAACTGCTCCTTCGAGGAAAACTCACTAAGGTTGCAAAGGCTGTCGCAGCAGCTCTATGTCATAAGGGCATTCAGGTAGTATATTAAATATATGCAACCAAAAACTTTATGAAGAAAATGAGTAATTAAAACGTTTTGCTAATTTAACATTTATAGGAAATGTTTACACCTGTATGGTTAAATTTGTAATATTTATTATATTTTTATTGGTCAAACAGAAACATGTAAATATATGTCTCACTCAATAACCGTTGGATATACTTAGATGTTGAGTAATTAAGTGAAATCTCCTTTTAAAGCGTAAAAATTCATTCATCTCAACTTTCGAATTAGTTGAAGTTCTTGTAGTTATCAAATGCCAAAAAAAAATATAGATTCAATTCTTGACACAATAGATTTTGAAACTCATCTGCTATATTTAAAAAAAATAATCATCGGATATGTTTTGTTTTTATTAGTTAAGTACTGTAAATTATTCAAACTAAGGCTCATATATTTATTTATTTTTTTAAACAACTAGCGGTCTAAGGGGGAATGGAGGGCGTGACCTCACCTTACAATTTTAAAAAATGTAATCATTTTATTATATTTAGTACCAATAATCTACTAAAAATGTAGTACTAATAAACTCTTATTTAACAAAATCTTTCCCTGAGCATGCAGATCACAATACTACACGAAGAGGACTATCAAAAGCTTAGGCTTGATAACAAGTTTGGAACTAACATTGTCCTTGCTCGAAGCTATGATCAAAAGGCAAGAAATTTTTACTGGCCCTTTTTAATTTGTAAATTTCCTTCTTCTTTTATGTACTATGTATATATATGTTCTGTAAATAATAATTTTTATGTTAAATTCTTTGATTTTTTTTTTATATAGATATGGTTGGTTGATGATACTTTAAATGAAGAAGAACAACTGAAGGCACCCAAGGAAACGATATTTATACCATACACACCATTTCCTCCAAGACGCATGCGTAAGGATTGTTTCTACCATATCACACCAGCAATGATTGCTCCTACTTCTCTTCATAATTTACACTCTTGTGAGGTAAGTAACGCGCATGGTTGTCCCATTGCATTATATTGAATTTAAATTTGATAAAAAAATTTGGTTGAATGTATAATTTAATAGAATTTATAAAATTAAATGCTAAAAATTTATTTAATTTAAATAAAATTTAATTTTGGTTGAATTTGAAACTTAAAAACAAACTCAACTAAAGACTAGATTAAATTATGTTTGCTAAAAAATTTAGATCAAATAATTTAAACTGAAACTCTGAAATAAATTTAATTTCCCGTAGCACTAAACAAAGATTGATTCTTAATTTATCATCATCATTTGAGAGTTTCGCAAGCACGCTCACACACACGTAATATAGTGATGTAGTGATCATATAATGTCATCGCAACTTTAGAAGCTGAGCAGCGCATCAATAAAAAAGAATCATATTCTTTATATAAATGTATTATGAGTGCACTCACAGATGAAATGCAACTAATAGGATTGGTTGCCAAGAAGAGCAATGAGTGCATGGAGAATAGCTGGAATAGTTCATGCTTTGGAAGACTGGAAGGAGCATGAGTGCGGTGACACAATTTTCAGCATTGACAAAGTTTGGCAAACAACTTTTCTCCATGGATTTCAACCTTTATCAATCACCTATTAATTACTGTAGTTCTATATATTGTTGTTGCTGCTGCTGCTATTGTTACAGTAAAATCTTTCTATGATTACATTGGGCTTATATGTGAATAATTATGTATTGCAGACTGTCATATAAGGTGAACCCATTTAAAAGTGATCATTCGGATTTAGATAATTTGGGCTTTAATGTATTTTAAGGGTGTGGGACCTTTAATGTGTAGAGACTAATGGGTAATTTTCATTTTAATGATGGACTAAAATAGAAATATCAAAAGATAACAGAAAAGTTATCTATATATAGGTGGTCATGACCCCTATACACGTATTGTTATTATCTTGCTTCTTTCGAAATCCTATTGTTAGAGAGAGAAAATTAGAGAAAATACAGAGAGAAAATTTAAAGACGCTCTCTTGAAAAACGTACTAATCTATAAGGCCAGCTGCACATTTCTAAGGTGATTAATCTATGGATTCAGGTACGCTTCTGCTTCTGCTATTATGATTTCTATTGATTTATCATGAGATAGGTTATAGAATTTTAATTCAATTTGAGGATTTTCCCAATAAATGGTATCAGAGCCGCTCATGTTGAATCTTTAGGAATATTTATTGTTCATTTTATGAATTTAATTTTGAATATATATAATTTTATTGAATTATATATTAATTATGATTTAATGAAATTATGTAAAAAGATTGTTGAATAAGGTTTGTTGAATATATGTGGGGTAAATTCTCTATATGATACCAGAACTTTGCACTGGATTATAAAATGGTACAATTACTTCAATTTTTATTTTTTTGGTACCAAAACATCGATTTTAATTGCACCAGGAAGTCCCAAAAATACAATCAGGTCAAATTTGATGATGTGGCAACTAGAAATGCCCTGTCAGCTGTCACATCGTATATCACATCGGCAAACTGTTGCAACTTGTTTGATGTTTTGCTTTTCGGACCAGTTGAGATAATTATGAAATAATCCAATTATGAACAAGCAGCATCATTAACTTAAATTTTTTTTTTGTTTTTTTTCACTTTTTATTTTTTATTGCTGACGTGTAATACTATATGACTGCTGACGGGACATCTTCGGTTGCCACGTCATCAAATTTGGCCTGATTGTGTATTTAGGACTTCCCAGTGCAATTAAAATCGATGTTTTAGTACTAAAAATATACAAATTGAAGTAATAATACTATTTTGTAATCGAGTGCAAAATTTTAGTATCGTTCATAATATTTACCCAATATATACGTATATGCACGAATTTTTCGTTTTTATTATTCATGTATATACATGTTTAGTTTTTTTTTTTTGGTTAATACATAACAGTTTTTTGAAAGAAGTTTAATTGATGATTATTGGCAATTTTTGAATTTTTTGTTTGCGAACCTGTGTTTATGTATATGTATATATATATATATATATAATTTTATTGTTTGGTTGATATATATGTATATTTGGTGCTGTTATCGGTGTATATACATATATGTTTGTGTTGCTAATGGCTACGGTACCAAAAGTATCAAAAGCAATAAAATTTTGGTAGGCCATCAGTGTTCCCATGTTGTATGTGTGCATATACACAACCATGTATTGATGGTGTTCTCTTGGCAAGTGCGTAGAATTTTTGAATTAGGAATAATGCATACAACTTATAATTTTGGTCCTATTGCTATTTTATTCTTTTGTCATGTTGTGCATATATGCAAATTTAAGTTACCGGTCTCATGATGGGCACATTTTGCAATTTTTTTTCTTGATTTGCGAATATGTGCGAATGTTTACTGTTAATGGGCACAATTTGCGTTTTGCTTTCATGTGCCTATCCAGATTTTTTTTTTTTTTATGTATATATTTATATAAAATTTTGGTTGATTTAAAAAAAATTGCAGTAATGCAATTAAGGATTTTTTTTAGGTGCAATTTATAAAATTAAAGAATTTTGGATACAATTTTAAATTCAAATATTGGTATGGTTATATATGTAATTTAAGATAAATTAATTGAAACAATATCTCGTCAAAGTAAATTCTCTTGTTAAGAATAATTTATTTTAAAATATAAAAGGTTGTGTACATGTAACTTATGTGAGTATTGATCGGCCTATAAGAATGTCAGTATTTAACAGAATTACATGTGTATTTGTGATAATAAATATTTGATGTTTATTCAGTTTTACATGTGAATAATAAATTGGCCCAAAGAAAGATTCCTTATTTGATATTATTGTCAATGTTTGATTACTACGCCAAGATATCACTTATAAGTTAATATTATTGTCCAAGGACAAAATGTTAATGGAGTGCCCGATATCTTGAGATGGGATTTACCATTATTTCAATTTATTATTGATTTTGTTTTGGAACTTATGTGAGCTTGTTTTTGTTGGTTATTGTTCTTTGTTCAGCTATGAATACTCCTACTAATATTACTTCCAGCATCAACTCTATTCCTATGCTAAATGGCACTAACTTCAAGTCATGGCAAGAGAACCTTTTGATAGTTCTCGAAGTGATGGATCTCAACCTTGCGTTAAGGGTTGATTCTCCTCCACCTCTTACGGATAAGAATACCTATGATGAAAAGATGGATATGGAAAGGTGGGAGGAATCAAATCGCATATGTATGATGATCATGAAGAAGGCCATTCCAAAAGCATTCAGGGGCACATTGTCAAAAAAGATAACTATGGCTAAAAAGTTCCTTGCAAATATTGAAAAGAGGTTTGCTAAGAATGAAAAGGTTGAAATTGGTACACTCTTAACAAATCTAATTTCAATGAGGTACAAGGATAAAGGATAAGGAAGCTGCAGATATGGCACCTCAAAAGAAACAACAAAAGAAACCTAATGAACAAAAAGGCAATAGTTGTTTCTTCTATGGAGCTGAAGGGCATATAAAGAAGCATTGCACCAACTATCACATATGGCGTGCTAAGAAAGGGTTGCCTGAGTTGCCAAAAGCCAAGTGATGCTGAAAGATACATCTATGTAGGCAATGGCAAGAAGGTTAAAGTTGAGGCAATAAGGAAAATTTAGATTATCGTTAAAAATTGGAATTTATTTGATTTTAATGAGACATTTATTGTATTTTTTAAGAGAAAATTTGATTTCTATTTTCGTTTTGGACAAATTTGATTTTTTTTGTCTATGGAAAATTTACTTTGATTTAAGATTCTAATTTGGTTGATTCTGATTCTTTATTAGGTTATGATAATCTTTATTTGCTTGATACAAATGCCTCATTTATTGAATCCCTGTAATTACGTACACAAGGTGTAAAGAAAAAAATAATCAATGAAAACTCAATTGCATTATAGTACAAAAGATCAGGTCATATCTCTAAGTGGAGAATAGAGAGACTTGTGTCAAATGCAATATGGTAGATATGACGGTTCAAGTGAACAACATTCAGAACCATTTGCTAAATTCCTAGAGGAATGCGGTATCGTCCCACAGTACACTATGTCAAGTTCATCCACTATGAATGGTGTTACTGAAAGACGAAACAGGACGCTTAAGGACATGGTGAGGAGTATGATTTCTCATTTTACCTTGCCAAAATCACTTTGGGGAGAAGCACTTAAAACTGTAGCATATATCCTTAACAGGGTTCTAATAAAAGCAACTACCAAAACCCCTTACGAACTTTAGGCTGGTAAAATGCCTAGTTTGAAACACCTACATGTTTGGGGATGTCCAGCTGAGGCAAAGCCTTATAGGCCTGATGAAAAAAAACTGGACTCAAGGACGGTTAGTTGCTATTTTATTGGATACTCTGAAAGATCCATGGGGTATAAATTTTATGATCCCATAAATAATTCAATTTTTGAATCAGGAAATGCCCAGTTCTTTAAGGATGTTGAGTTTGTCGGGGGAGATAAAGTTAGAGACTTTGTCTTTGAAGAGGAATATGTTGATATTCCCATGGGTGCTATTAGCATTGATAAGGATTCTATTCCTGACTTTGTTCAAGATATAACGCACCAAGACAATGTTGGAGAACCTCCCATTCAAGAAATTATTCCAGAAGAACAAACTCTACCACTTTAAGAACCTATGCCATTAAGGAGATCCACTAAAGAAAGAAGAACTGCAATACCAGATGACTATATCGTATTTCTTCAAGAACATAAGGCTGATATTGGAGTGATGGAAGATGATCCAATCAACTTCCGTCAAGCCATAGAAAGTTCTAATTCTCAAAAGTGGATTGATGCCATGAATAAGGAGATAAAGTCCATGAAAGACAATGACGTATGGGATCTTGTCCCATTGCCAGAAGATGCGAAGCCCATTGGTTGCAAATGGATATTTAAAACCAAGAGGGATCTGAAAGGCAATATGAAGAGGTATAAGGCACATCTTATTATAAAGGGCTTTACACAAAAAGAAGGCATTGATTATGAAGAGGCTTTCTCTCCAGTTTCTTTGAAAGACTTTTTTAGGATTATAATGGCATTAGTGGCATATTTTGATTTTGAGTTACATCAGATGGATGTAAAGACAACGTTTCTCAATGGAAACATTAATAAGACGATTTATATGGTACAACCAAAAAACTTTATGTCTGGAGACCCAAAAAATATGGTTTGCAAACTTAAGAAATTCATATATGGACTCAAGCAAGCATCTCGACAATGGTATTTTAAGTTTCATCAAGTGATCATGTCATTTGGTTTTGACGTGAATTTTTTTTATGATTATATATACCATAGGTTCTGTGGGAGCAAGTATATTTTACTGATTTTTATATTGATGACATTTTGCTTGCCAGCAATGATATAGGCTTATTGTATGAAACCAAGAGCTTTCTAACTAAGAACTTTGAGATGAAAGATCTTAGTGACGCCTCTTTTGTGCTAGGCATCTAGATACATTGAGATCGCTCTCTAGGTGTTCTTAGATTATCACAAAAGGGCTATATCGAAAAGGTTCTCAAGAGATATGGCATGCAGGATTGTAAACCAAGTGACACCCCTGTGGCTAAGGGAGACAAGTTTAGTCTAAAACAATGCCCTAAGAATGCTTTTGAGGAAAAAGAAATGCAAAAGATTTCTTATGCATCAACAGTAGGGAGTCTAATGTATGCTCAAGTTTGTACGCGTCTGGATATTGCGTACTTTACAGGGTTATTGGGCAGATATTTAAGCAATCTAGGAGTAGACCATCGGAAAGTGGTCAAACAGGTCTTATGGTACTTACAGAGAACAAAGGACTACATGCTCACATATCGGAGGTCAGATCAACTTGAGATCATTGGGTATACTGACTCTGATTTTGTTGGATGCCAAGATAGTATGAAATCTACATCGGGCTATATATATCTGCTAGTTGGCAGTGCTATCTCTTGGAAGAGTGCTAAACAGTCTCTTATAGCCTCTTCTACTATGGGAACAAAATTTATAGCATGTTATGAGGCATCCAATCATGGTATATGACTGTGGAATTTTTTCACGGGACTACGCATAGTGGACAGTATTGAAAGGCCACTCAAGTTATTTTATGACAATAAGTTAGTATTTTTATATTCTAATAACAATAGGAGCTCGACAAAGTCAAAGCATATAGACATCAGTTCCTTGTTATTAAGGAAAGAGTTCAAAGTGAATAGTTATCTATAAAGCACATCGGAACATACTCTATTATTGCAACTCCGCTTACTAAGGGAGTGCCACCCAAAGTATTTCATGAGCACACTGTTTGTATGGGTGTCATATTATTTAAGGATATTCGGTTTTAGTTAAAGTTTGTAATTTTGATGCTTTTATGATATAGACATTTTTTTTAGTATTTTGGTTTAAGGATTTCGGTTATTTTCTGCAGAAATAAAGTTTTCAGTTTAGTCACAATCTGATTTCAGTTTGGTTTGATCTCACTAAAGTTTAAGATGGACCAGTTGGAAATAGGCATGTTAAGATCACATTGCATGAAATTTTCATGCTACACATCCACAGCACGATCCATGTAATTCAATTATATTGACATATGTGACCATTGATAAGTCGAGTTACAATAAATGTAACAAAGGTTGCTTTGATCCTATGTAATTGATGGACTGGATTGGTTATAGATACATTTTGATAATGACAGTAAGATTTTGAGCTTATATGGTTATTTTTTAAATGCATAATTATAAAGTTATACATATAGCCCATGTGGGAGATTGTTAAATCCTTACTCCAACATTGGGCTTATATATGAATAATTATGTATTGCAGACTGTCATATAAGGTGAGCCCATTTAAAAGTGATCATTCGAATTTGGATAATTTGGGCTTTAATGTATCTAAAGGGTGTGGGCCTTTAATGTGTAGAGACTAATGGGTAATTTCTATTTTGATGATGGGCTAAAATAAAAAAACCAAAAGATAACAGGAAAGTTGTCTATATATAGGTGGTTATGGTCCCTAAGTCATACGTATTGTTATTATCCTGCTTCTTTTTAAATCCCATCATTAAAGAGAATGCAGAGAGAAAATATAAAGGCGTTCTCTTGGAAAACGTACTGACCTAGAAGGCCAGCCACACATCTCTAAGGTGATTAATCTATGGATTCAGGTATGCATCCGCTTCTGCTATTATGATTTCTATTGATTTAACTTTAAAAGTTGAGTTATGCATCGATAAAAAAGAATCATATTCTTTCTATTTAATTCTTTATATAAATGTATTATGAGTGCACTCACAGATGAAATGTAACTAATAGGACTGGTTGCCAAGAAGAGCAATGAGTGAATGGAGAATAGCTGGAATAGTTCATGCTTTAGAAGACTGGAAGGAGCATGAGTACGGTGACACAATTTTCAGCATTGACAAAGTTTGGCAAACAACTTTTCTCCATGGATTTCAACCTTTATCAATCACTTATTAATTACTGTAGTTTTATATATTGTTGTTGTTGCTGCTGCTATTGTTACAGTAAAATCTTTCTATGATTATATTCCATAAAAATTGATTTATAATAAGCATAAACAGTTTTAGATCCAATTTGAACTAATTATATGTATAAATAAAAATAAATTTTATATTATAATAAATGATGGTTATTTTAGGTTTCATTTTAATGAAATTTGTCTCGACATTACCTAGAACGGATGGTGAAACATCCTGGAGTCAAGGCATTTGGTTGAAAGTAGAATTCGATCCTCCAAGCCTCTTTCTCTCTCTTTCCAAGCCATGAGACTTATCCATTTAGACTAGTTGTTCAAAAAAATTAATCTCAGCATAACAACAATTATTATATATTTTTTTAAATAATAAATATATGTTTTTTTATCAAAAATTATATTATATATATATATATTTGTTGTAATTGTCCTTTATCTCTTTTTTTTTTAGAATGAAGACTTACTATTCATGCACCATCATATAGGCAATTGCTTAACTGTTCTTTATCTTGTGTAGTCCTTTGCAACATCTTTTGTACTGTATATGTTGCTTGTAAATATGACAGTGGCTATAACATTGATTTTGCAATAGTGTTTTCATGGTATCAGAGCCTTTTCTAAATCAATGGTCAACAACCAACAAATCATTGCTTCTTCTGCTTCCACATCGAATATACAAATTGCAGCCTTATCAAATGTTACACATTAGTTACCAATAAAACTCAATTCCACAAACTACTTAATCTGGCAAGCTCAACTCATGTCATTACTTTATAGCTATTGTTTACCAAATCATATAAATGGACTGCAGAACCTCCATAGAAGATGTTGAATGATCAACCCAACCACACATATCATAACTGAATCAAACAAGACCAACTAGTTTTAAGTTGGTTTATTAGGTCAATTTCTGAAAGCTTTGTGCCTCGAGTTATTGCTATCTTATGAGCTAAAGATGCTTGGACAAAACTTGCAGCCACTTTTGCTAGAGAAGTGTGTTGGAGCCACCTTTATAGACACCCCGTAAGGAGAGCTCCATTCAACATTGTACATCATAAATAACAAATTATATGTTGAATAGGAGATTTGAGGAGAAAAGGAGAAGAAGAGGAACAACGGTGAACTAACCTACACAATACAATAAATTTGGCTGTGTGATTCACTGTTCATGCATAGTGAATCGCACATCCAAGAAAATTTTAATTTTTCCCATTTTTTCAAAAAAATGACGTGTTTTATCTATACCAGCCGCTTGTTTTCTCCCAAATTCAGTTACTATTCACCTTCTTCTTTCTTGATATATCTACTAGTTTTGAATAGTTTTTTAGCCATTTTGGCCATAAAATCATTCAAACACCAGCTTTTTTTGTCCTTTGTTCATAAATAAACCTAATATGAATTATAAACTCAAGCTTCTGTGAGTTATCCCTTTATTTAAACATATATTTTGATGATAGCATAGTTATATCTTGATGATATTTTGATTTTTCTGGATCAAAATATAAGAGAAATTTTAAGAGATCCAAAAGGTTCAAATGAGGAAGCTGCCATTTCTCAAGACCAGGAGTTGTTGGACTTGAAGGAACATATTGTCAAGCTTGAAGATGTTCCCAAATTCTGAAAGCTCTATTTCTGCCATAGCTAAACCTGGTTCTCTTGTGGAAATTGAGAAAGCTATTCTCTCCATGGATTCTCTCTACAAAGCCTCCTCCTCGATCTACACTAGGAACAACATACTTGGTAGGAAGCTTAGCTTCCTTAATTATCCTTATACTTTTACAGGTTAGTCAAGGTTAATTACTTCTACTAATAGAGACTTTGTCCTTTGTAGTTGTAATTCTGGTGACTGCCATGTAGGCCAATGTGACTTTGTTATTTCTGTATCTTTGACTCTTTCAATATAATCTATCTCTTGGGTCAAAAAAAAGAATGACATCAAAGATTTTGCCCTACGTGTGTTACTAATGCGGTGACTCTTGACAAATCGCAAATTTGGCACGCTACAGATGCATTGAAAATGTCAATTTTACCCCACATCTAGAGATCAATGATGTATACACAAAAGGGTAAAGGTGCAATTGCCACAATCATAATAAATAGAGTCGAGAGCTGCCATCGAATCAAGGACTTAGATCTCCCAAAAAAGTTGATGCAATTGCTTATCTTATTTCCTTCTACACGAGACAAAGTGAAATTGATGATAACACCACGCATCGTAAAGGCTTGATACTTGAGAGTCTAGGGCAGTGATGTTAGGCCTAGTGGTTGTGGCATCACCCGAAAAATATCTAGACGTATTATTGAAGCTTTCCATTTCCTTTTTCAAGTGTCTACACACTATAATGAGCTATTCAATCACTTACCTTCGGACAGTAAATGGCCATAACTCCGTCAACATTCAAAATATATTTTTTGTTTGAATACTAATTTTTTAAAATTATATTTCTAAAAGTTGAAGAGTAAAGCCTTCAAAGTGAGTGGCCACAAGGCCCTTTTCTTTAAACCTAATGCACGCAACTTTAAGCGAAATTTTTGCAAAATTGATGATATATATGTATATATATATAGATAGAATGTGATCTCTTTGCAGTAACTGATTCAGTGAATTGTTGATGAATTTTTTGAGAAATGAATTGGGAAGTTAGTTAGGAATAGGCTAGCAGTAGAAGTGCAGATGAAGAAATTGAGAGGGACGTCCTGGTGCTCATGGATCTATGGTTGTGTGCCTGGATAAGCCCATACATACAGTCTATTTTGATTTGCATTAGGCCCATTTTATTTGTACATCGGCCGATACAGTCGAATTGCTAAAATTGGAAGCACATTTCTCAAATCACTTGTCAGCAGCCGCGTACGTTTGAGACCAAAAATACGGTGGACATGGCCTCGCCAATTTCATGTGACTGGTCTTTATGCCTTGTACCACACATCCCGCAGGACATGTTCGAGTTCAATTTTTTTTTCACTCGATATGAAACCAAATCGGAAAGGGACATTTAATTGTTAGAGTTAATATTTTTAAAAATTATTGTTATGAATCACTATTAAGAGTGGATTTCACAAATTTAGTGAGGAAAAAAGGAACTGAAAATACCTCTCCCTCCTAATAGTAGGGAGTGGATTTTTCTTTTCTACTTGAAGTGCATTATAATGTAATTATTCAGTTGCTCATTTAATGATGAAGCTTATAAACTCAATTCAACGTAGATTGATTATTTTCCTTACCAAAATAAATTTTTAATTATTAATTGTTCCAAAATCAAAGGTAGATTTGTCATGACAATACATTGATTGTGTACTTTATGCATTTGCATTTTGCAAATATATAGTTGGTGCAATTGCTAATTTTATTTCCTTTTAGTGAAATTGATGATAACACCATGCATGCATCGTAAAGGCTTGATGCTTGAAAGTCTAAGCCCGTGATGTTAGGCCTAGTGGCTGTGGCATCATCCGAAAAATATTTACGTGAAAGAACATGAAAAATATTTACATATCATTGAAGCATTCCATTTCCTTTTCCAAGTGTCTACTGTCTACCTACTATAATGAGCCACTCAATCACTGACCTTCGGACAGTGAATGACTATAACTCCCTCAGCTTTCAAAATATATTTTTTATACGAATAGTAATTTTTTAAATTATATTTCTAAAAGTTGAAAAGTTGAGCCTTCTAAGTGAGTGGCCACTAGGCCCTTTTCTTTAAACCTCATGCACGCAACTTTAACTGAAATTTTAGCAAAATTGATGTATGTATATATATATCTGAAGGTTATCAGATTTTAGGATTTGGTTCCACGTCCAAAGCTTTTGTGCAGCAGATAAGAACAAACGTGAACCACTAGCTCGCCAGTTGAACAAACAGCCCCACATCCAATCATTCATTGTTCAAAGGTGTTGGAGCTGAACAAAAAGCTGTTTAAAGGAGCAAATATATATATAACTAGAGCCTAAAGTAAAAGGACTTGTTTTCCATTAATTTGTTATTGTTTTTCCTTTTTGTCACTAAAGTTCTTAAAGTAAAGTTCCATTAACCCCACGAAACTAAATCCAAGGATTTCTTGAACTAAGGAAAGCAAAATCTATGTGACTCATATAATGAAAAATATATATAGTTGAATCTTGTAATGGATATATATGCATTGTTTATCCACTTGAGTTGATATCGATATGCAAAGCTTTATCAGTCCACACATATAATTAAAAACGGAATTGCATCATGAGGTGTACTATTTAAACGTTGGTATAGAGAGAATGAACAATGTTGATTTGTAGAATTATTTTTACCTAATTTAAAAGAGACGACTATTTCTATTATACAGTCCATTAATATAAAAAAAGAAATTTATAAGCATATGCCTATGTTTAAGAAATAAATAAATAAATAAATATATGTGTGTGTGCACCAGTGTGTGTTTGTTTGCACTTAAAGAAGGAAAAAAAGAATTCATAATCATATATTTTGTTATATAGCCAGTGAGAAAGTAGTCAAACGATAACTCGTCCTTAATGGTATCCTGAGGTGCAGGATTTGATTCCTGCCGACGTTGATCTAAAAGGAATGACTGTCTTCTATTATGTAGTCCATCAAAATTTATATCATATAACTTTCCTATTAAAAAAAATAATTCATAACCATGTATTTGTTATTATAATAAGGGGTTTGTATATATTTTGAATCTACTATACACACTATTATTGAATAAGTAATATATATATATATATATATATATAAACTCATGTTATACGATATGTGTGATTATTCAAAAGTTCTATAAAATAAATTCTACCGTAATATATTATCAAACCCATCAAATAAATTTTACCTTCCGCCTCTTACCTCATCTTGAATTAGCTGAAAATTACATCAATCTTTTGTGATATATGCATTATGTGTACCTTTATATTTCTCTTTCTTTCTGTTTTTCTATATTTACTATTTTTGATATCCAATAATTATAATTATTTCAGAAGTTAAACCGTATGAATTTATAAAACTACAACTATTTTTTTACACATAAGATTCAAACTTGAAATCTTATATAAAAGAATTTAAATCCCTTACAAATTGGCTAAACATTTTTTTTCTCATAAAAAGTAGTTACTTATGAATGAATTTAGGTAGTATATTTTCGTGTTCAAAAAAAAATTAGGTAGTATATTTTAGGTTTCCTTGTGCTTAGTTATAAAGTAAAAAAGAAAAAGAAAAATTAACACGTAAGGTAGATAAAATTAAAGAGGATATGGACTGGTGAAGTATGGGACGCCAGGTGTCAAAACTTTGAGGCACAAAACTTTTAGAAAAGCAAAAAAAAGAGTTACAAATACACAAAACAACAGAATGAGAGACTAGTAGCTAGTGAGCATTGACATTAATGATTGATAGGGTTTTTTAGCAAAAAAACTGTAACTATCGAGTCTTTAATTGCTATGAGGAGGGACAAAAGGTCCTTCTCCTTGAGCAATGGAGAAAGTGCCTGCCCCTTCCATTATACCAGTAGCTACTGTCACAATCCATCACCCACTCTTTATATTAATTATTTTATTTCTCTTTTGTATTTTGAAGAACAAAAAAAAAAAAAAAAAACTCCTTTCTAATTTTCATCTTTCTGTCCTTTAGATCTAAAGCCCACAAGTGTTTGTCTAAATCATATATTGGCAATAATAATTTAATTAAAAGTTTATAAGTAAATTTAAATAATTCAAGTGATGAGAAATTTAAATTTTTTTAAATAAAATTTTAAATTCAAACGACTTATTATATTTCATTCAATTTTAATTTGAATTAATTTATTAAATATAGGGGTATTGAAATAAATTTAATAATAAGTTTTATTCTTTAATTGGCTCTATGCCTTTTATTTTTAGAAAAAATAATAAAATAGTCCATACCCTTTCGGAAATTAAAGTTATGAACAACCAGCTTAAAATTTTTTTATTAAAGAAAGAAAAATCAGTAAAGAACGTAGGTCAATATTGATATTGAGTTTTGCTAAAATAAATAAATAAACAAATAAATATTGGTATTGAGTTGGAGGCCAAAGGAGTTAGGTTCCCGAGTTGTAACAAGAAAAAGCCTTTTTTTCCCCATAAACCTAAATTTGAACCACCATATATACCTATATATGTGTATATATATATAATTAACCAATATGCTCATGTGCATATACACATATGATATATCTATTCAAAAATATTATTGTTAAAAAAAAAATCTATTCATAAATATTACCTCAATCATGGTGGACATTTTCCACAAGGTTTTGATTTTTTGTTCTCCGCCCTACTAATTAATCCCCACCCTACAGCCTGTAGAAAGCAATATTATTTCGTTCTTCATACGGTGGAGTCAACAGGGTTCTTAAATATACACCTTTTCAGAGAAGTAGTCTTAGCTGGTCCTACTCCGACCAGTATGCGTGTAGATTAAAAAAAATATAAAAGCTTAAGAAATGTGTTAGTTATATATATATTATGACAGAATAATTGATCGCAGATAAACAAGAAGAAGCTGTTGGTAACATTAATCCAATGATACATCAAATCATGGAAGAAGTTGTGTGTGTGTTATGTATATAACTCAATAATACAAATGCTAATAAATTAAGTTGGTTGTGTGTTTTGTAAATGATTTCAACTGTATGGTTGGCAGACATTATTACCTACGACAGGTTCAAATTCATGATTTAAATGGCATGTCGCCAAAAGCATTTTGATTGCTATCACTTTCGATTCTAATGACGATTGCCTTCAAATATAGTGTTAATTAAGCACAATCATATAACAACAAAAATTTCTTTTGTTCTTTCTACAATTATAAAGGCTTATAAATTAATGATATAATAATATTAATTATGCGTTTGTTAATTAATTTCTATTGATTTTAATAGATATGTAAAATACAAAATTATTGTGAATTTTATTAATGCATAGATTTTAATTACTACGTGCATAATTTGAACTAGTAGGAGTTCAATTAAAAAATAAAGAGAGATTTTGGGTTTGAGCACTCGTGTATGCAGCTGTATTGAATTAGTTGTTAAAAAATATTTACCTCTTGTGGTCCTGTCCAAATCGAATCGGATTAGTTAAAATTTAATAGACTCTAAATACCGATGGTTCACACTAAAAAAAAGAAAAGTCATATCTTAAAATTGTACTTAAAAATTACCAGATAATGCAATACAACGAAAACTAATTAATTGATTGTGGGAGGTTGAATAATCATTTATATAACTTTCTTCGGTGCATCAATAGGACAAAGGTTCGATCCATTCTTATCTTTCTCCACCTCCCATTCAAAAATAATAATTAATTTTGAAGACTTCCATTTGAATTGTGAAGGAGATTCTGTGCAAGCTGGAAACAGGGAAAATAGCAAAAGGGTATCGTATAGACTATACAGAATAATCATTATAAAAATGATTGAATAAATTAAAAAGATTCGATGCCGCCCGTGCATGGCAGGTGGCCTCTCAACTACATGAATGAAATGCAACCATTAAATTCGAAATAAATATATAAATATTAGCTAAAAAAACGGCTCGAAGAAACAGAAGAATTTCCCTGCAAATTGGTAAAAAGCAAAGCTAATAATAAATCAAAAGGTCCCCCCATTCAACAACCATCAAAAGGAGTACATTGAAATTCTAGAGTGGCTATTTATCTGTACCATGCAAAGAGAAGAATTAGGTACACCAGCTTTTCTTTTCATTAAAAGGAGAGAAAAATAAATATAAACCTTTTATTTTCTTTTTCTGTCCCATTAATTTTTTTTTCTTCTATATTTTGCATTGTGCATGTAATGTAATACATAGCTTTAAGTGGAGATTATTATAAAACATGAAAAGGAAAACTACAATTTAATTAAAACATTAAAATGGAAACCAAAACTGATGATATTGAAAAAAGGCTCTTGCTTTGAGGACAGTACATATTATACATGAGTGTATAGAGCTTCCTAACTATCATAAGTATAATTAGGAAGCTACTTTGCCATATCAGGGAAAAAAAAGGTTCACATGATCAAGTTGATCATGTGATCTTTATATCCAAATTTGACAAATATAGCTAATAGTTCAGTGTATGTACCGACTTGCCTTAAAGGATTCATTCATTTTCTGGCCAATCAAGAACCTGATAGAAGTGCCAACAAACTTAAGAGCAAAACAACCTACCAACTTCATTATCTACCCCACATGCCATGGTATGGTGACTCAAGTGCAGCAGTGGTCTTTTGAAGCTTCAAGTCCTTGTAAAATTTCTTGATAAACTCTTCAGCAGCTTTATCTACTTGGCTATCTCCTTCATCTTTTAATGGAAAAGGCGAGTCAGTGATTCTTAATTGCCTCACCATTGGGCTTTTTCCAAACCCTGGCAACACCATTGGTGAAGCCTCCACTTGCACCTCATTATTTAACATTTCAAGCATCTTCTGCACGGCGGCGACGGTTGTTACGTCGTTGTATTTGTAAGACTTGGTGAAATGGAGGTGGTGGTGTTTTCGCTTGTAGGCATTATGAAAAGGGTAGAAAGTTGCTGGGCTATTGCTGCAGCTGAACTCATATTCTCGTGGAGAAATGAAGTTAAGAGCATCGTTTGATCGGCAACTGAGGGAAGAATATTGGTGGTGATACATAAGGTTGCCTATGGCTTTTCCTGCTAGCTTATTACCTCTTTTAAGCATCAAGTGCAGATCGACCATTATTCTGCTCTTTGATATGCCTTTTCTTAGCATGAATAGTACTGCACGTACTATATGCCATAGTTTTTTGGCTACTTTTGGTGTGCTTGCCTCCATTTCCATTAGGGTTTTTTAATCTTTTGTTTTTTTCTTGTTTTTTCTTGATTTTTTTTTTTTTTTTTGGGGGGGGGGGGAGAGTGTGGAAGAGATTATTAGAGAGGAGTGTTTTTAGTATGCTTGTGATGAAATGGTGAGGGAGGTATTTAAAGGGCAAGAAAATTTACGATAATCAACAAGAATTAAAAAGTTATATAAATCAAAACAAAGTGCATAGCCCACCAATAAAGAGAAAGTTTTGTAACAAAAAGCAAGCAAAATGGCCAATAACATTAAAGTACGTGTCTGCCTCTACTAAAAAAAAGCTATAATTAATTTCCATGAATGAAAGGAAAAGTAGTGGTGGATGGAAATTGATTTTGGTTTCGTTTTTTTTTTTTTTTTGAAGTTCTCATAATGTATAGAGATTGGGAGATTACTAGAAGGTCCCTTTGATTGAATCAATCAAATTGCTCTATAGTACTTCCTTAGCTCTCAATGATTGTAGATATTTTCTTTTTTATGTGTGGCCTAAGGTAAATTATAGACCTTAATTTGGTTGAGTTCATTGGTCACTCTCCATGTCAACTACCCGAAGAGAAAATTGAATTTGATGAAAAATATATGTTTATGCATATGCCTATCTTTGCTAGTGATTCAAATTTTGTAATGCAATTAACAATAATTTTAAATTGTATCGCTGAAAAATATAGATTTTATAATAAAAGAACATAATATCTTTTTCAATCATAAGAATTATAGGCGTAATATCCTACAATAGTATATATGTAGTTGAGAAATTTTTACTTAATATTACAATCCAGTCTTTGAATATATATATATATATATATCATACATTTTTATATTTTCATTAATAAAAAAAGGGATAATTACTATTTACTCTCTGAGGTTTGTTGTACTGTATTAAGTGGTCTCTCACTTTTAAAAATTATATTTATTCGTTCCTCAATTTTAATGAAATAAATAAAATAATCATTCCATTATTTTTTCTGTTAAATAACCGTTAAGTAGATATAAAATGACCAAAATACCATGTATTAGCTTTTTGCAGTAAAAGGGGGGAAAATAAAAAAGATGTGATATTTCCCATTACAAGCATAAAAACAAGAACAACGCTCAATCTATGAACAATATAATAACAAAAGAATTTGATTCTATCAACTGCATTTTCTTAAAAATTGAATCTTGCTCTGTGAATCAATTTTAAACAAAAGCAAAATCAAAGAAAATGGAACCAAAAGGCTTACAGGAAAGATGAATTGGGGCTGCTGTTGAATTGGGGCTGTTGTTGATTCAGCAGCCCCAATCCAACGATAGGTATTAACTTCGAAATCAAACTTGTTTCAAATCACACACATGCACAAATTGCAAAAACCATTTTTGTTGGTACATATTTCACAAGTACAATCATATGCCGGAAGTTGATTTTGGCATACTATATTTCTACTTCTCTTGAAAACAAATATCTCAATGAGGGATGTTTGAGAAAGGCTGATACTCAGATGCAAAAATGCTTGAATTCCAGTATTTCTCGCAACAAGAATTTCAAGTTGAACTCGATGTGCTCTAATCAATGTCTTAGCTATTAAATCACATCTAGTTTGAATAAACTTTTGCAAAAGTGAAAACTCCTCCCTATGCTGCGAACCACCATTTCCTTCAAAAATAGCCTGAAGTCCATTCTTTAGTTCATCAAGAAATTCATCAGGTAGGCGATGCATCCTTTCACAAATAATGTCAACTCGCTCTCTTGCAATATCACGAAGAGATATCAAAACCAGAATCGCGATGAATTACAGACTGTTTAGGGCAATCATTTTCTAATATTAAACAAAAGCAAAATGTGTGAGACATGTTGTTGAATTGGGGTTGTTGCATCCTGCCTAATTACTTTCCTTTTATCTCAAAAAAACACCATACCAATTTCCATTTACAGAGAAGATCACCAATTCAAACTCCAAAATTCTCAAAAAATAAACTCTCAAGCAACAGCAATAGCATTGATTGCGTGAACACTCAAGCCTACATCGGCGAAGTCTGTGTGCCAAGAGATCTAAGAATCAAGCAGTAGCAGCAGCATAATCAAAACCAAGCTCAAAATGCTCGAGGTGGGTCAGCTGAATTGCCCGTTTTCTTACCGGCTTTAACTTTACCAACATCCAAAATCCGAGACCAAATTAACCAGTTGAATTTGAACCGAGACCCTGAATTTCGTATCACTAGGTTGTCTGGGGTTTCGTCTTAGTTTCTACCCCCGGATGGATTAAGAACGGTCAAAATCCCATCTGCTAACAATGAACTGCGCTACTTGTATCCCTTGCTGTTGTTGAGGTTGTTGTTGCTAGAGGCAAGTAACTCTAATGTGGTGGCGGTGGCAGTAGAGGAGGAAGGAGGGCAATGGTTCTGCAGTGTAATAATAAGGTAGAGGTGGAGGGTGGTGATGGTAATAAGGGTGGCTAGTATTGTTTCTTCTTCAATTATTGCTGCGAAATGAAATTCTCATTGTTTTTATAGAAAATTGAGCGAAGAAGAAGAAGAAAAAGGGTATTTTGTCCTAAAAAAAAAGATAAAGAAAAGGATATTCATGACTTTTTCTTTTTTTTTTACATTTATTTTTCTCATTTATTTCCAAAATAATAGTTAAAATATTGACAAAATGATCATTTAGTGTAACGGAATCAAATGTGAGGAATGCATAAATATAATTTTTAAAAATGAGATCATTTAATACAATACAACAAACTTCAGGGGGTAAATAGTAGTTATCCCATAAAAATGTGTTTGTTAAGGATTGTGTATAATACATCTTAAATAGATAGGAAGAATTCATTTTGATTATTCGTTTTCTAATTTTTAAATTTTTTTGTCTAAATTATCGATATTTAGGTTGTACTAAATTTTAACTAATTTGGATCAATTTATATAAAATATAAAAATATAAAAATGGTAAAAAAAAAATTAATAATTAATTTTACAGGACTGTTTATAATTATAAAACTATATTTGATCAAAGAGTTACTTTGATTAGAGTACGTATGATCCTATTATAAACACTTATTATTTAGCTGTGTATTATTTGACAAAATAGTAAACAATTGTTTTTTTTAATATTAATAATAATAAAAAAAGCAAAATCTTACCATCCACATATTTTCTCCACTAAAGCAGGGGCTTATTAAATGGCTTTTTGGATCCTTGAATATCTATGTGACAGCATGGCAAATCTCTAAAGCCAAAGTTTGCAATAAAAAAAATGAACAAAAAAAAAAAAAAACAGAAGACTATTGCAAAAGCAAATTCGTATAATTTTATAATAATTAAGGTTAAAGTTTTCTAATATATTTTGAATCGATTGCATTAGGTTTTTTTTTTAACAACCATATATTTTGTCTGCTTGTTGCTTAATTGATTTGATTCAACTTGTTTTGGACTATTGAACAATGTCGGGCGCCTGAATCTATTTTGGTTGTCTGAAATTAAATTAATATTAGAATTAGGAGAAGAGTAGTTTTTAAGAGTTTTATTAATTAATTATTAATTAATTATTTATTAATTATTCATATTTTAAAAAAATATCTGTCACTTGAGAAGTTAATAAGATAGTGATCCTGAGTTTAAGCCTAAAAGAAGCAATAATGATGGTCACATGACTTTGTTCATTTTTTTTTTCCACAAATAGGGCCAAAAAAAATATGTTCCTTTCTTAAAAACAAAAAACCATTCTCTCCCCCATTTATCAAATATTTATTATTTTTATTTTAATTAATTCAAATTAATTCAGATAAAATTATAAAAATATTAAAAATTTATCAACAAGTAATTAAACATTTCTTAATCAATCGAAATTTGTCATAATTTTTATAGTGAACTAATGTTGAAGGTATTATAAGAAAAAATTGAATGTTGACGTTTAATTTATTTGGTTATTGAAATAAAATCTTGTCCAATTATTTTCTCATTGTATTCTCACCAATTTTTGGCATAATTGGCTAATAACCCAAAATATATATGCTAGGCTTGGAATTTTCCTTCACCATCCGTCGGACGGTCGATTATAATGGGAGATGTTTATTTACACTGTGTGTTTGTGCTCTATATTTGAATGCGTATGCATAATTTAAAGTATAAAATATTTGGTTAGTAAAAATAAAAATATCTAATTTCATTATTCACATTTAAGGCGGTACAGACAAAAATCTTTTCATTTGATACTTATATATGTTGACCACGCGTCATAATACGCGCGTGAAAATCGTTCATTCCACCCTTCATACTTTGGCCAGCCTGACAAGGTTGACAGGAAGAATGAATAGCAACACCTACTTGAAACACGTGTCACACAATTTGAGGTCCAGATGAATCTGTTGCCGTGCACACTGGTATGGACCCTTGTGGGATCACATCTTGGCCATTCATTTTGAGGAGTTGATGGTGAGATGCTGCCTGCCGTATAAAGTTTTGGAATATAAGAAAATCACGACAATAATATAGAGGAGGAAGTAGATGACGGGTATAAGCTATGAAATTGCAATAAAAAATATTGCTTGGAAATATGAAACTTTAATTTTGAAATTTCGTATTGCAAAATAAAAATTCACTTCCTTAAAAAAATAATACAAAAAAAAATTTAAAATAATAAAAAAAGAAGTCGAAAATACTATAATAAATTGATAAATTTTAGATATATTTTAAAATTTAACTCACAAATTCTACGATAAATTACCTATCAATTTTGATTTATATTTTAGTTAATCAATTAATGTTACTTTATGTATAATAAAAAAACTAATATCAAAACGTGATAGTGGGTCGATGCACTTTCTTATACTAATTTTGTGCATATATATTGATTAAAAAATGAGAATAAACTTACAAGTGCTATTTTGATAAATGCAAAATAATAAATAAGGCCTCACAAAAAATAAGCATACAATGATATATTATATATTTGAATTAATTAACATAATAATCAATTTAGAAATTTATATAAAAACGTATTTATTTATGCGCTAAAAATATATTTCTACATATACATTGCTATGCATTTAAATATAAAAAGAGCATTTTGAACAATTTTAAAGTGTGCATCCCGCGTGCTAGGATTGGAAAGTCTATGTAAAATACTTATAATTCTTCTTCCTTCTCCTGCACTATCTCTTTCAGCTTAATTATTTATGAAAATGAAAGGACCAGCCAACCTGTATGCAAATTTTCAATGCCACACCAAAACTTTCTATATATTTGCTATTGGAAAAACTGTCTCTATGTATATACACGTGACGCGCACACACATAACCTAAAGAGAAACTGAGAAAAAAATTATGAACGTTCAATTGTTTATAGAAGTTGCGACCACTATTATTGTATATTTTTGCATAATTTTCATATTCTTCAGTGCCTAAATTATTTTGGATGAACTTTTCCTTAAGTTAGTGGGTTTTGGGGGGCAATTGAGCTGAAAAAAGATGCTGCAAATTAAGGCAGAACTTGCATATTCTATTGGGAATCCTAGGGCGTATATGGGGACACCATTAAGGGCTTCATCTTAAGAACTTTAAGCCTTTGTTACTGCTAATAGTGTATTGATTAAATGTGCCTGAATAAGATTTTTATTTTATTAGCTATAGTACAAATGTGGGTACAAGACATAAGTCAAATTCTTTAAGCTTATTGCTGTTTTTTTTTTAGTTTTTAATTCAATTTGTTGAAGGAACAAATGAAAGGTAAAGATGGTAATAATTATTCATTTAATATTCTCTTTAAAAAATAAGGTCCTAAAATTATCTTCCCTTAAATGATATTTTGGACTCGTATCATAATATATGCAATTGTATTAAATTAATTATTGAAAAGTCATTATTATTATTTTTTCAAAAAAATTATTATTATTATTATAGTCTTATCTGAATAGAACTATATTAGTCAAAATTCAAAAAATTTTATTACCAGGGATTAAAATAATAAACGAGGTTAAAAGTAAAAGAAAAAAACAATGCATGAAGTATAGCAAACAATGTTTCACAAAAATTATCCACATGTATATTAAGTGATAAAAATTTTAATTTTTTGAATGAATTTTTGAAATTAAATTTTATTCATAAAAGTAAACGCTAAGGAAATTTTGTAATTATTGAATATAAAAAATAATAATTATAAAAAAAGAAAAAAAAACCAATGTTCACATGAATGAAACATGAGCTGCATAACATGAAAATATCTGCAGAAAACAATAATTAATTTAGCCATACTAATCATTCACTAAAGTTAATTAATCAATTACTTAATTATAAACATAAATTGACAGCAACCTGCCAGTCTCTTTTGCATGAAGTCAATCTCTAGAATAGAGTTTCCACGTAATAATCAATTATAACGAGAAAGCAAAGGCTATCTGTAGTCTATATATTCATAAAGTATAATGTTTTGCGATGTTATAATAACAGAAAAAAAGATAGTTGTTAGTAGTAATTTAAAAAAAAAAATTAATTAAATTTTTATTTAAAAAATAAAATTATATTTTAAAAAAATTATCATATAACAAACCGCGGTATAATGATTCATTATATATATATATATATATATATATATATATATATATATATATATA
>CATIWM010467205.1:0-11532 GCA_949671775.1 Mallotus repandus
AATGGTGACTTTAAATTAATTTTAGGTTGCATGTTAATTAAATTAGGGTTAGATGTTATAAAATATATTTTAATTGTTTTCTTCATTGGCTTGTTTATTATCTTGGTTATTTTTATTTTACTTTATTTATTTATATGATTTGCATGTTCTTTTGTTTTTCTTTCTTTTTTAGGTTTTAGGTTAATTAACTAGATTCACCTAATCATTAAATAGGCTTAATAATTTAATTAGGTTTTAGGTTAATTAACTAGATTCACCTAATCATTAAATAGGCTTAATAATTTAATAAGGTTTTAGGTTAATTAATTAAATGAAGTTTAGGCTCATAATTAAATTTAGATTTTAGGTTAGAGATAATTTAGACCACTTAGTTAATTTAAACAAAGGCTCACTTAGATTAATTTAATTGAATTTAGACTTAGCCCATTAACTTAATTCTTTTTCCATAATTTATAGAATTAGGATCATATTATATTAAAATATGTAGATTTAGGCCCACTAATTTAAACTTTCATAATTTGTAAACTTAAGCACATTTTTAGAAATAAAATCTATAGACTTAGGCTCATTTAAATAAAATTGAGTAAGAATTAGGCCCATTAGCTTGAGGTTCATTTGTAAATTAAAAATATATAAACTTAGCTCACTTTAATTAAAATATGTAGATTAAACTAACCTAGAGTTGATGTGCTTTATATGAATGCATTTCTTATATGCTTTTTCATGATTAGTTGCCTTTGGGATTGATGGGTGTTTAATTAGGATTTATATGAAATTGCATGTAATTAAAGGATAAGATAATAATTCATAAACTAATTTTAAATGAACACAAGACTAAAAGAAGTTGGTATTCCGTATCTAGAACTCCTGGTTGTGGTACTAGCTTGTATTAGAGAATCGAGTTACTACCACCTTCGATTTGTCCTAGTTATTACCCTGGGTGATGACTCCTCATCTCCACACCATGTCTTTGTGACAGTGGTTAGTATGTTCCCTAGAGCCCTGAGCTCAAACAGTGTCGCAGTTGCAATAAACTTGGACACGCGCTAAACCCCGCCTTCTACACATTTCCTTCATAATGATTTTCCAAGGTTTCCCACATTTCCTTGGTCAAAGTGCAATGTTGAAGCTTGTCTCATTCCTTTTTTGACATGGAAGAGATTAGATCATAGACTTTTTATTCTTGTGATTCCCTTCTTGTTGGATGGCGTTCCAATCATCTCTTTCAATTTCAGTTAACACACCATTAATTATAGCTTTAGGTAGTTCCCAACCTTTTCGGACAATGTCCCAAAGTTTGATAGAATCACAATCTAAATAGAGCTCCATTTTGAACTTCCAATGAGGGTAATCATTACCATCAAAGAATGGTCTAAGAGAAGAAATATTTTGAGATTCACTCTCCATGATCTTGACTTCTAGCAATTAAGTTCCTAGAATTCAAGTTTTGATACCAAATGAAAGAGCCCTAGAAGAGAGGGAGGGGGGGGATTAAATAGGGCTACCGAATAAAATCAAAACTTAAAAATAATTAAATAAGAATTGAAAGAATGTTGAGAAGGAAGAATGAATAACACAATGATTTAAGGAGTTCGGATTCAACAATGATCTTACGTCTCCACCTAACTTATCCCCAAGTTAGGATTTTGAATCACCACAATCTATTTCCTTAGATTGATTTTTACAACTTAAGTTTTAGGCTCAACTCAAACCTTACAACTTGAGTTTCCAAGGCTCACTGAAAAACCTATTCAGAAGTGTTTTAAAGGCTTACACTAAAACAAAATTCCCAAGTGTTTTAATGACTAAACACTTAAACTAATTCTTTTAGAATAGAACCTCACTTCCCTTTTTCTAAACTCAGAAAATAGAAGAATAAGAATATCTATTCTAATACTTACCAGCTCTCACAAGAGTTATACAAACATAAAATAAATTTAAAGAGAGTTTTGAGAGCTTAATTGAATGCTTGAGAGTATGTAATGAATAAACAAGTTTCTTAACTTCAATTAAGCTCTAAGAGGTGTTTATATAGATAAACACTCAAAAATATATTTGTTGGATATGTCAAATATGTCTCCAACGTCCATAATTGATTTTTGAATAATCGTAGACTTTTTGCAGCTAAAATGATGCTCACGATCGTGAGGAAGGTGGTCATGGTTATGACCAAGGGAAAACTAGCGGTTGTGTTCAAAAATATCCGTTAAATGATGTCAAGACTACTCCTCATAACCTGGTCACGATCGTGATGGCAGATCGTGAGTGGCACTATCCAAAACAACTGAAATGGCTCAAAATGGACACCAACAGGGGACAACTCGTGAGACGCTCATGAGCGGGACTGAAGAAGATCGAATCAGCCTAAACTCTCTTAATAAAAGTTGTAGATGTTTTTCTTATCTTTCCATATCATTTTGAATAACCTCAATTGGACCTCTGTAGCTCAAGATATTATTGAAATACTAAGAGCTACGCAACCTAAAATAAAAGCTGCATATGCTGAATTCGACTCAAGATTTTCATACTCAAATGAGCTTGAATTTTGAAAAGTAAGCTCAATTCAGAAAGCTTAAGATGTCTACTTCAAATGTTAAGAAGATAACTTTCTCATTATAAAGCTTTAAGGATATCAAAACCCTCTTTGAATATCAGAGGTTGAATTAGCCTAAAAACATACTTATCAATCCTGGTCGAGACCATACTTGTGACCAATGTCCATAGATGTTTTTCTTTGATATTTATACTCCATTTTGACTTCCAATTGAGTTCCAACTTATACACACTTAAACAAACAAAATTAAATTTGTTAATATTAAAATTAAGATTGATTATTGCTAAAGTCAACAATATATATATATGATACCAGTTTTTATTTAATAAATTCTTAAGCAGTATTTATTTGATAAATCATCTTAATCTTTATTTTAAATATATCCAATTAATTAAAAATATTAATTTTGCGTACAATAATATTATAAATAATAATAAATACCCTCCAAACTGCAAACGTGTATATCATAGAACATTTACATCATCAAACATTTACGTCAATTTACTTTTCATTAATTGGTTTTATAGTATTATATATATAATATAATAACTGTAATTTTTTTTATTTTAGTGCAATTTTATAGATCTTAAGTTAATAATTTTTAATGAACAGACTAACATGATATTGAGTTATTCTTTTTCACTTGAATTATTAAAAGATCCATGTATAATTTTATCTAATTTTTTTAAACATTTTTTGTTAGTTATATATGGGTATTTAGACAATAAAACTAAAAAATTATTTTTATCTATTTATTTTATAATAAGCTTATATATATATATATATATATTAGTGCCTCATGGATTGCTACCATTTTTTTTCTCGCTGAAGTTGCTCTGTAAAAGTATCATAATAGCTCACCTTTGCAAAATATTTTATTTTATTAGTTAAAAACTACTTAAATAATTAATAAATTTTATTCTATTAAAACTACTTTATTAATTAATTTAAATTTAATGTAAAATAAAATAAACATATTTTAATTTACGATTTATGTATCATGCGACTTTGTAACTGTTACTAATTGTTTTTCCTTCATTATTCAGCTAAGCACAACAAAATCATCTAAAAGATTACAGTTTTTCTTAAGAAAAATAATTGAATTAAAAATATAATTATTGAAAAATTAAGTAGGTTTACGTGTATGATAAGGCATGAACATGTGGTGATCAGTCAATATCAGGCAAATAGGGTGCTTCAAGACCAGGGTTAAATCAAGAGTCTGATAAGTGATAAACCTCGGAACAGGCAAGAATCGATAACCCACCGGAGAGGAGAATAATGGAGGAACAAAAGAGTATAACAATGATTCAACACCTTACAGAACCGATTTCAGAAAGGAAACAAAACAAAACAAAACATAAAGGAAGAGGTATAATAATTAGCTGCAAGATTCGTATTGCCACCAGACATTAATTACATGTTGCAGTCTTTGGAAAGCTACAAACAATAAATGCAAGTTAACACAAAGAAGAAACCTTTGAAGTGTGTAGAGGAACAAACCCTAGCCGTAACTCCACATGAGAGAGCTGGAGAAGCTGAGAGAACATGATGTTTTTTTTCACAAATTGTCAAATGACTCCTAGCTTAGTATCAGCTCATGAAAAATTTTTAAACGTAATAAATAATATTTTTCAAGTGTGTCTCAAATTAAATAACAGCTAATAATTTATAAAATATGATTTTTTTTTTAATTTTTATAGTATATTAATCAATTAAATAAAAAGATATATAAAAAAATAATGTTTAAGAACATTGAGTGTTAATTAACTAATAAATTTTTGAAAATAATTGAAGCTTCTATTTAGTTAGATCTTTGTTTTGTTTTTCAACTATTTTTGAGCTATCCCTTTTCCAACAGTCCTGTGGAATATCATTTGAGCTGATTTTATCTTTAGGTTATAGTTGGATTTGCTGTTTGTGCAGTTAAATCTTATCTTCACTTTGCCTTTGTTATTCTTCGGATGAAGGCTATTGAGGTTTCTAAAGCCAAAGGTTATGGGTGTGCTACCTTGGGACTGAGTAACTGGAAAAGGAGATTAGATCTAATTGCATGGCCATCCTTTCGAAGCTCAAAATTTACCTTCCCGCAAAAGCCATGAATCAGGCATGCTCGGTGCTGCAAACGAGTCAAACTATTTTAAAATAGTTTGATATTCGTTTTGAAAAAAATTTATTATATTTTATATATTAAAATTCGTTTAATAAATGAGCTGAATCTAAATTATATAAAATTTATTATTTTGTAAATAAATTTGAATAAAAACTCGTGAGTTAATTTTTAATTTTAATGTTTAATATTTAATTTTAGATATATAATATATAAATTTTTATTGTAAAAAATATTTTAAAATTATATTATTAAAATAATATAATAAATTTAAT
This sequence comes from Mallotus repandus, assembly GCA_949671775.1. NCBI lineage: Eukaryota > Viridiplantae > Streptophyta > Magnoliopsida > Malpighiales > Euphorbiaceae > Mallotus > Mallotus repandus. The sequence goes on from CATIWM010467205.1 coordinate 4,940, forward strand.
TAAATGTATTATAATTTATTTAATAAATAATTTATTTTTAATTTATAATTTATATTTTTTAAAATTTTTTTATATTCATTTAAGTTAGTAAACACCAAGTGGTATAACAAGTTTGACTCGAGCGCAACTCGATTATAAACAAACCAAGATCAAACTGCCAAAACCCGAATCGACTCAATTTAATTACATCCCACTTGCCACACTTTTAATTAGGACTAATTTATAGTGGCACAAGGCTTTAATTATTTATTTAGTTATTAAAAAATTTATCTATTTGCTGGTGATTAATGTCGCCGGAAAAAAAAATTTTCTTTTTATACATAAGCTTCCTGTACGTGAGGCAGCAAAATAATTTAAAACATTTTAAAAATAATTTTAAACTCATTTGCACAATAATATACACTCACAACAAATAAAAAATTTCAAAAAATATGATCGCTTCATAGAAATATAATATCTCAAAAAAAATATATATGACCAAAAAAAATAATATCTAAAAAATACACAAAATATTTCCTAAAAAAATAAAAAAAAATCCAACTATAATTTTGTCTACGCACAACTGTTTGCCTTTAGGGTTCGTAGAAGAGAAGATATTGGTAGATCTCTCCAAGTGTTGTTGTTTTCACCATGAGGCCTAGTCAGGCATTTATTTTATATGGGCCTCTATTCGAGCGTGAGCCGGTTGAAGGATCAGAGCAATTCCCTCCGCCACTGCCGAGAGAGGAGGAGGTTGATGATGATGAAACATCCGTTCCCGAATCACCTTTGAAGAAGCCAAAGATTGAAGGCAGTAGCGATGAACAAAAGGAGGAGAAGGAGGAGAATGATAGCGAAGAAGAAAAAGAAGAAGATAATGAAAGCGAGGATGAACTGATGCCTCGTGTGCAAGATTAATTGATGAGGGAACTCGCTTAGCTGTTGATCATCACAATGCTACAAATGAGGTTTAGCATTATCCATAATTAATTTTGTGTGAGCCTTTTTTATTATGTAAATCTAAACCATTTCTATTATTTGCAGAATCCAAAGTTAGAATTCGTTCGTGTCTTAAAGGCAAATAGCAGTCAATTGACTTTTTATGTCACTTTTGAGGCTAAAGACTTAGCTTCTGGAAATACTGCAACTTATCAAAGTTGTTACCCATTTTGGCAAAGAAAGCCAGTTGATACTGTGTTTACTTTTATCAGACCTGAACCAGAACACTACAAAATTGTTCACAAGGTATTGCTCATTTTGATCTGTTTCCAAATGTTGTGCTTTATGAATGATTATTGTCAAACTTGTTAGTAAATACTTGAACTCGTTAATTGTGTAAGTTAAATCTTGTAGGCTATCTCTTTTCCATTATGTGGAATGTAATTATATATGATTTTATCCTTAAGTTGTAGTTGGATTTGCCACATGTTTGTTTGTGAAGTTAACAATTAATTTTCACTTTTCCTTTGCTCAGATGAAGGCAAATGAGGTTTCTAAAGTTGAAGGTGATGCGTGTGGTACCTCAGGAGTGACTGAATATATGTATGGTGTCGTCTAAATGTGGTATCTTTGTCCCTGGGATTTTAAGTTTTTAATTAACAAATGTTATGTAATTGCTGTGTGAACTCTAAAACTTGATGTGCTGTGTCTTTTACTCTTTTTTTTTTGCTATGTCTTCAACCCAGCTGGGCTCTAGTATCCCCATGCTAATATTTCTTACATTGAACCATACCATCATTAACTCGCTCACCCTTGAGCAAATTGAATAGGTGGTTGTCCAAAAATCTCCCGTCTTTGGCAATCCCGATCTCGGGCCCGTAGAGGAGAGTATTGAAATGGATAATTCAATGAAAAAAGAAAATGGTGCCCCGTATCTGTGGTTTTTACTGTAGGCATTAATCTTAAACCTTAATGTAAAATTCATAGTTAAGTGCATAAAGATTACAGGCAGTTGAATTATGATGCATAAATGTAATAACGTATTATTAAAACATTATTATAGTAGATTGAGACATAAACGGTGAAGATATAAAGCTAGAAAACTTTTTAGACCAAAAAATAAATCAAAATGCGACCAGGGATTTTGGCTCTACCTCACACCATCCTTTAATTTCTTTGTTACCCAGAAAAAAAATTCAGTTACCAACTAACAGAAAATATATAAAAAATACAAGAGCAAGAAGGCCAAATCCAGTGACAGCTTTCTCTTCACTCTTTGCGGAAGCTGAGGCATAGGCAACGGTAATGGGAGTGCATATGGCCATAAAAGTTGCTGTACACAACTACATCTTTCTTACCACCAGAAATTCTAATTTTTTTGAAACTAGATGCTATTCATGGTAGCAGTATTAAACATATATTTACTCTCTTTAAAATAATTGGTTGGCTAAATCATGTCTAGACCTTAGCTTGCCATCGTACTGATTCATTTATTTCTCTAATCATCTCATAAATCAGTGTATTTTGGACTCTATTTCTACTGAATTATTTATTTGTGCCCTTAATAATCTTTATTTTTCCTTTGTTATTTTTCAAATGAAGGCAATTGAGGTTTCGAAAGCCAAAGGAGAAGTGCATGTGTGGTACCTCCTGGGTCATGTTATTAGACCTCCTGGGTCCAAGTCAAAACCTTCTAATGTCTCAGGGTGTAAACTTATAGGGTAAATTCATTCGGTAATTTGCAATTTTCTTGTAGTGCCCATTTAGCTTATAACTATGATGATCCTGAAGAGCTTTTTTACTTGGAGCAGAATCAAGATTTCCTCCAAAACATCCCCTGGTTGATTCTGAGATCAGACCAATATTTCGTCCCTTCCCATCTTTCAAAGAAAAGCTATGCAAATTATTTCCTGACAAAGAGACTGTTTTTCCATCACTTGAGTAGATATCTTTTCCACCTTCAAATCTAGCTTGGGGAGCTAATCATAAGGTTCTACCAAGCTTACCTGGTTAGAGCAAATGAAATAATTAGTCTGCAAATTAGACTATTTAATCCTAAAGAAATTCCAAGACACCTTCTTATGGAGCAAATTCTTTCATGTACACAAAAGGAAAACCTGTTACCCCAACTAGATAAGCAAAAACTTGTACCTTGCAGATGAGAGAAAGTGTTTTCCTTGTATTTCTCATGATTTATATATACAATGCAAAGAAGTAAGTTGAGTTTGTATGGAACTATATTACGGAAATACAACGTAACCAAATAAAGCTAAAAGACAACAACACATGAATGTGTAAATAACAGGATAACAAGTTCCCATACATGTTGATAAGATATTGTTCCCATACTTCATATCCACGGTGTCCATTACTTTATGTCTTTATGTCAACCATTCACCTGTGTCATTATTTTATTACTGATACTAACTAATACAAATGGTATTTTGTATACGTTATGATACCCCCCTGCAAGCCGATAGGGAATGAGGAACTAAACGAAGCTTGGAGTAGTGAGCTTGAAATTGCCAAAGACCTAAAGGCTTGGTGAAGATATCACCGAGCTGATCTTTGGTTGAGATAAATGCAATATGAATGGCGCCACGTTTGACTTGTTCTTGAACAAAATGAAAGTCTAATTCAATGTTTTTTGTTCGGGCATGGAAAACGGTGTTGGAAGACATATAAATAGCACTAATGTTATCACACCAAAGAGTAGGTGGAGAGGAACATTGAAGCTAAATTTCTTGAAGTAAAGAAGTAGTCCAAAGGATTTCAACTGTAGTATTTGCAATTGCCTTGTATTCATTCTCTGAAGATGAGCGAGCAACAATTGCTTGCTTTTTGGCACTCTGAGAAATAAGAGAATTGCCCAAATAAATGTTAAAACCACTAGTGGATCTCCTATCATCTAGACATCCACCCCAATCACTATCGGAAAAACACTGCAAATGACATTTGTTACTGGAGCTGAAAAACAACGAATGAGTAATTGTATGCTTAATATACCGAAGAAGATGTTTGACAGTATGTCGGTGATCAATGGTTGGAGAATGCATAAATTGACACAAATAATTGATTGAGAAAGCAATGTTAGGCCGAGTAAAAGTGGCATACTGAAGTGCACCAACCACTTGACGATATAATTCAGGTTTTTTTTTTCAAATGGCGATCTAGAAGCTTTTGTCAAAGGTGGGGTAGTAGCCATTGGTGTGGAGCAACCCTTACTTTCAAAAAGGCCAGTTTTCAACAATAGAACCCTGAGATATTTTTGTTGAATTAGATAGACACCATCCTTTGTCTTTGTAATATGAAATCCAAGAAAATAAGATAAATCATGAAAATCTAGCACCGGAAATTCAGCCTGTAATTTGGTTAAAATGTGAGAAAGTAAAGACATGGAAGAACCCGTAATGATAATATCATTAACATAAACTAATAAAAGAATGGTTTTAGATTGTTGATGAAGTATAAACAATGAAGAGTCGGCCTTAGAGCACATAAAGCCAAGTTTAAGAAGAAAAGTGCTGAGACGATGAAACAAAGCCTATGGTGCTTGTTTTAACCCATGGACAGACCTTTGAAGTAAGCAAACATGATTCAGATGATTTGCATTAATAAATCCCCATGGTTGCTCCATATATACCAAATCATCAAGACTTTCATGAAGGAAGGCATTAGAAATGTCAAGTTGCTTTAATTCCCAGTTGAACATCACTGCTATAGCAATGATGGTGCAAATGGTGGTGGTTTTGACAACTGGACTAAATGTTTCACTGTAGTCAATGCCTGGTTGTTGATTGTAACCCTTGGCAACCAATCTAGTTTTGTATCTAGATATAGTGTTGTCAGGGTTGTGCTTGATTCTAAATACCCATTTATTTCCCACTATATTTTGTCCTGATGACCTTGGTACAAGCTTCCATGTTTGATTGTGAAGAAAAGCTCTGAACTCATTAGACATGGCTTGACGCCATTCTTGGTAGTTATTTGCTTCGATGAAGGTTTGAGGTTCGGTCTAAGAGGGAAAAGATGGATTCGATATAGAGGAAGGAAAGTAGTGTATAGGTTTAGTGTGTTAAGTTTGATTATCTGTGTTTCTGTTAGCATTGGTGGTATGCCCTAGAGGCCAATCACATATTTTGACATCATAAAAATCCCAAATGGCAATAAAGAATATTCTTTTATCTAAAGTGTTTATTTAATTAAATATTCATCCATTAGCATAATGTTAAATGAACCTATTATCAAGAGTTAATAATATGAGTTATAGATTCATTTAGTACATATGCTATAAAATTGTTCATAGTTGATAAATTAATATTTGGGTAATATTAATTTGACTATCACCTGTGTCTATTTTCCTTAGGTAGTATGTGATACTGATAGTGGGAGGTAGTGAGTCGCATGCTACTTGATATGAGATATCAGAATATACATGTGGATACTTATATGATGGGTGGATCGAACATGATGTTAGATTTGTGATCGCGAGGATATTCACTTATAGTCAACGATCACAATCTAGGTCATAATAATGCATATAGTCCTTTGACCTGAGGTGACACGGTCATCCACATTTAAGTGGTTAGTGTTTATTACCGCTTGCATACCTATGTTAATCACACATGGGTATATGATGTGTGGTGGCTCTAATCAGTTAAATGTAGGGATGAGTGTTCCACCAAGATGGGATTCATTGCCTGGAGTGAACCGAGAAAAGATCCTATGCTATCTAAGTTTATTCTTGATGAATAAGTACCTAGCCAGGACAAACATGACACAATCTAAAAGAGTTTCAATGCTAGAAAGTGTTTCTAGTATTTGTTATGTTTTATCAAGAATTAAACTTGAGATGAGGTCATATGATATAACTATTATAATTTGACTAAACCTTGACTTTGGGCTATATCGGGGTCTTTTAATGAAGGGATTTTAGTGCACGATAATTATAACCAAAGGGTTCGTGTGAATCAATACATGCAGTCATTTCTAATTGGGTAGTTGCGATATCGATGCTAGGGGTCACTCACAACTTATGAGAACTAAATGTGCATAATTGGAATTTTCACATTTAGACTTGAAAGGAGTTTCAAGTAATATCAAATGTTGATATTATTTTCTCATTGTCAATTAGACATGAACCTAGTAAGTCACACCTAAAAGAGCTTTACCAAATCACCATTAATATTAATCTAATTATTGATTAAAGAGTTTAATCAATTAATTAAGATTAATGGAATCATATTTATGCTTTAAGAAATGATTCTAGCATATCATGAAATATAATTTCACCAAGGGTTTAATTATTAATTTATACTTAATTAATATGAGATATTAATTAACGTATTAAATTAATAATTTATGTTGTTTCTTATTAGACTTGGATTAATGGCCCAAGTTGTTTGGGCCTAGGCCCAAAAGAATTTTGGACCAAAGATTAATCCATGGTGTTGATAAAGCCCATGAACCTAATCCAAGCCCATTTGTCAAATGGGTTGGGCTTGGTCCAAGTATTAGCCCAAATTGCTAAGCCCAAATCAATGTGAACATGACATGGTCAAAATTTGTCATGTTAGGCATGCATTATCCTTTATGTGTATAATGTTGACTATGGACATGATAAGTATTAAGCTTGGCTTATTAGGCTTGTCATGTTAGGCACACATTATCTCTTG
>CATIWM010467235.1:0-13315 GCA_949671775.1 Mallotus repandus
CATTAGTTAATGTAAAATATTCGTATGCGTGTACGGATAAGTATAAACGTGTGTATAATAATTACATGTGACTTAAGGATGATTAATAATGTGTATGAGATAACATGACATGTATCAATACTAAGTGTATAGGGTGTTACAGGGACGTTCTTAGTGAGTACTTATTTATGTATTTTTTTTAAAATATTAAAATTCAATAATTTGTTCAAAATTTAATTGTGAATATAAAATTATTATATTTATACAAAAAAATTTCAACACTTTAATTTATAAATTGAGTCATTATCTTTTCAATGTTATAAAGAAAAAAAAATTCAATTCCAATATATAACTTTCAAGCAAAGCCAAGTGTCTGTGTACAATGAAAGTAAAAATTCACATCTAACATTATGAAAAATTGACTTTGAACTAAAACCTAATCAACAAATGCAAAGAAATCAACATAGCACTTAATGTTAATTAATAGTGTAAACCTAACTCTCAAGACTAATAATTGGAATTTTGAAGTTGTACTTGCCTTTCCTTCCAATCTCCCAAGAAAAAAAAATCATCAATAAAATGATGGAGAACAAAATTACATGTCCATGATGATTGTGATTTCACCCAACAACAACCCTTAAGTATTAGTTGATTAGGACAAAATGTGAGAAGAACTGCCCTTAAACTCCTAAGACAAAATGCTTATTATTTATACCACAATCTAGGTGAATTTGGCATTATGTTAGAGACACTGCCACATCAACCACCGACTTTGCCTTTGTCTTTGATCACCAAAACCAACAAACTTTATATTTTATCATCCATTCCTCCATAAAACTACAAAATCGAAAGCACCCAATTACACAAAGTTACAAAATATAAGTGCCAACTGCCAACCATTGTATAAAAAGATCATTCATTATCATCATCTAAGCCTCTTCACATTTTCTTTTCTAATTTCTTATTCAATTATAATGTTCATTACATTAGCAACCCATTTTAAGAAATATATATGTAATTTATTTTTTATTTTTTAATTAATGTCACATAACTTAAATTTTATAGACTGCACAATCAATGATAATTTTCTCTGTTAAATTGACGATGGTAAGAATGAAATCAGTAAGTTTTTTTTTTTTTTTTTTGACATAAATGGATAGTTTTATATTAGAGGGAAAAGGGAAGACTTGATTACATCTTCTTTAAAAATGGGGTGACAAGGACAAAGCAGAATTTGCCTTACTGCCTTAGAGAAATCGTGTAGGGTATACTCTAACTGCAAGAAAGGCCCTAGCCGCCTGGTGTTGCTTGCTTGTCACTATTATGATCCTGGGTCCATTCAATCATTTCCCCATATTTTCCAAAAATTATTTCTTTTTATACACATATTTTTTTTCGTATTACAATAATAAACAAAAAATTTTATATAAAAATAAAAAAATAAAATCAAAATCTTGCATTTTCGAAGCCGTGCAAATCGCTGACCCTGTTCATATGCTTCCTCATAATCGCTACTTTAGCCAATCTTTCCGCGGCTCGCCAAGCCGATGTCGGCGTAAGTGGCTCTGGCTTCTCTTCCACTTGTTGACCTCTCCTCTGCCTTTGACTCTGCTGCACTATAGCCTGTCTCCGCCGCTGCACCTCACCGAGCTCAGCCTCCAACCCACCTACAAGCTCCTTAGCTGAGCCATTACCCGACTGCATTAATAAGGCTCGAGCCGTTGATAACAAATGATAAGCTCCCGATAAATCGTTGTAATCCATTAATCGCCGAGATTCAGCTACTGCTCTTGTGGTGATGTGTAGATCCCTCAGCCGTTGGATGTTAGGTAATGATGATCTAACGGCTTGAGCACGAGGCAATGACAGTGCTTGTTCTTTAGATAAGATTGTCTCTTGCGACGACGGGTCTTTAAACGACGACCGTACAGACAGCATATGGTGGGACCCGGTAGTAGAAGAAGAAGAAGCCTGCACTTTCAGTTCCACGAGTAATTCTCTCTCTTCCTCGGCATGCAAATCGCCTAACCCAACCGAACCGGGACCAAACTCGCTGGTTCGACCGGTAAGTAAATAAACCGCTGCTACTTCTGCTGGACATGAACCGGATGAAACAGACCCGAGTTGAAGCTGAAGATCTTGAACCGAAACGCTTAATAATCTAGTTACGGACTTGGCTATTGCATCGTCAGAGGGCAGCGCTTGATTCGACGCGCTTATATCATCAAGGCCAATGGAGTGCACGGAGATTTCATCGTGAGAAAAGCGCGTGGATGACACTGTCATCAATGACGAACGCTTCTGATTAAAGGAGCTAACGTGGGACCTGTCATCTTGTCCGTTGGATATAATGATGATGCTAGCAACGGGATTCTTAACTCGGCGATCTTCAATCACTTTTGCGGCCTTTTTCACGGCGTCGTTTGCTCTCATCCCTTGACCAGTACATCCCATCGCGTCAATAATCCGACGCGCCGATCTCCGGCCATCTGGCGTCATCCTTCTCAACGGCAATAACCGCTTAGAAGTAACTGAGAATGCCACAATCGACAACCGATCGTTAGAATTCAGAGAAGATACAACCACGCGCATCACGCGCTTCATCATTGGTAATCTCACTCCGCCCATCCTGTCACTCACGTCTAAAACCATCACCAAATCTATAGGAGGACGACGCGCCACCGTAGAAGGTGGCGCTCTGACTTTAAGGACAACAACATGGGTCTGGTAATTCCTTCCAACCGCAACAATGGCAGAATCCGGTAGCAAAGAGAGGTCCACATTTCTATTAGGTTTGAAAATAACCGGAGTTGGGTTGACGAAGAAGCCTTGAAATTCTTGGGCTGCGATATCATTATCGTATTCATCGTCTTGTTCTGCGAGGTCGTTTTCAGGAATTGGGTTGAAAAGAGAACCTGGAGAAGGAGACAAAAGAGGCTCATCATCGTTATAGACTCGTAAGTTCTTGATTTTGGTTTTATCTGGCAGGTCGTTTTTAAGCTTATTTTGTTGTTTGTTGAATTCTTGATTTTGGTGGTGGCGGGTGGATATTAGGGGAAGCTGTTTCCAGTTGGCGTTGCAGACAGGGCAGATTAGGAGGTGGTGTTGATGTTTATTTTTCAGGTGCGAAGCTATGCAAGGGAAGTGAAACACATGGCTGCATTCTGCTGTAAAAATGGCTGTTCCTTGTCCGCTTTTCACACTCTGTAAACAGATTCCACATTTACTCTGTAAAACAAAAATTCACAAACAATCAGAGTTTGTTGGATTGATATTGATTGGTAGAGATCAATGATATCAGTAATACTTACTCTGGAAAGGCGGAGCGTGGCTTTGAGAAAAGAGAAGCTTGAAGGAGATTTAGGAGATGAAGGATTGGAGAAGTGGAAGAGTCTTGGGCTAATTGATTTCTTGCATTGGAGTTTTGGGCTATTGGGTTCCGATGAGGTTGGAGTTGTAGCCGTGGTGGTGGTGGTTCGGCACCGGAGTGCTGATGTTGATGATGATGATGATGAGGAAGATACAGGTGGTTGAGATTGTAAACGGGGTGTTGATGGGTTCGAGAAAAATCCAAATTTTGAGCTTATTCTTGGACTGTGAATGCTGCTGCTGGCGGTGGTGTTGTTGCATTGTTGCTGCTGCTGTTTTTTCTCTGTGAATATAGGAGTTTCTCGTTGTTCCTTAGGAATTGAAGTGCAAAACGCTCTTCTCCAACCAGTCACCATTTTTTAAAGAAACAAAACAGAATAGACAAGATTGTGTCTTTCTCTATGAATCTTTAGCTTTCAATGGGAGGATTGTTTGATATGGGTCAAATGTAAAAAGCCTAATGGATTCAGCATGAAAAAAAAAAAACAGAGAGAGAAGGGAAGGGGATGGATGATGATATTGATAAGGAAGTAACAATTAATTTATCAAGGGACAAAAGAGAGACAAAAGAAGTAGAAGATACAGAGAGATGGAGTTTTGCTTATGTTTGGTTTCTATTTCCGTTGTTAAGTTGCTGTGTTCTTTCGATGATCTTGAAAGCCCGTTGCTGCTAAAAAATTTTTTTTTTTTAAAAAATGAACTTTAAAGCCCCTCTTTTTTAAGCATCCAATATAATACAACAAGTACATGCATATATAAATGGGTCCTTTTGATTTTAAAAAGAAAATGAAAGAATTGTATTTATATATATTAATTTAAGCAGAGTTGGGAAATGGGTATTGGGATTTGCAAGGTAAACTGGCAAGTGGGGGTCATTACCTACAGTAACAAGTCAACGAATTGGCTTCTTTATTACGGGTTTTATTGGTAATTGTACACAGTCTCTGTCCTATTCTCTCGTGTGTCAACAACAATTGCAGAAGAAAAAAAAATAATGGAGTCTTAAAAATGGATTAGTGGGTGGGTGAGTGTTGGTGAGTTTAAAGAGGGTACAATTGATTCACACTTTTTAGTTGGTCTGTGCTATCTTACTCCATTTTCACAAACAAATTTTATGTCGTATTCTCTTCTCTTATCTGTCTGTATTGTTGCTGCTACTGCTGCTGCTGCCTGTGATCATATGAGTGTGTTCATCCTCATCATCTTCATCCTCTTCTACTGACATAGTTAATAGGGGTAGTGAGCTTGCATGCTCTGCACTGTGTACTTTTTTTATTGTGGAGTAAATGACAGAGATTTCTTCATGATTTTGCTTGCACTTGATGATGATACAAGAGGCTACAGTAGTCATTTGGGGCGTTAATAGATATTATTATTGTTGTTGTTGTTAATACAATGCATCAATCCTGAACCAAAATTCGTATAATTTGTAATATTATTTATGATTTTTTAACAAGTAATATTATTTATGTTCAATATTATTATTCACATAATTTTTATAAATATTATGGATAATCAGATATCGAATTTTTGCTCTTTTTTCAATTATGTACAATGTTAAAAATATAATAATTTTTTTTATCCGGTATCGCTCAATTATTAAGAAATAACTTATTGTAAAATTAATTAGCTCAAAATTAATAAAGTTAAAAATTAACTATTTTTATGTCAAAAAAATAAGCCAGAATTTGAAAGTAATAACAAAAAGCAAGTTTACAATTTCAGATATGATTAAAAAAAAAAGTCTACAATTTTAGATTGGAAAAACTTTTTTCAAAACAATATATTATATATCAGCCAAAATTTTATGTGTCATGGTTGCATTATTTGTAGTTTATATTGTTAGTAATATCATAATAAAACTTTCAAATAGGGACACTTCAGAAAGCAACGAATGGATAGTCATTCGACCCCAGAAGAAAGGAAATGTAGAAAGCAGCCATTACTTTGGGCACAGCAAAATCGCCAGGGAATGAAAAACCTCAGAAAAATGGACTCATCGAATGTGAACATGATTTATAATTAAGTAATTTTCAACCATGCATATATATAATATGATGAACTTAATGACCAAAACAATCCTATATTTTATTTAAATTTCTTAATAATAATTGTTTGTTAGAACCTGAAGAGTCATAATGGCTAAGTCATTAGTAGAGAAAACGACACATACTTCGATGTTGCATGAAATTTAAGAAAAATTAGTAGTCGCAATTTACGGACTGTAAAATAAAATAGTTAAAATAAAAAAGTAATTAAATAAATTAAAAATAAAATATATCATATTAATTTTATTTTCTTTAATTTATGTTGCCATATTTTTTTATTTATAAAAGTTATTTTTAGAATTATTAGATTCATATTTATGTATGTATAATAGTATTTTAGTTAAATAAAAATATAACATTAAGTAATTACTGTAATTTTTAAATTTTTTTAATAATTTGAAAAAAAAATACTTTTAAATGATTTAAGATAAAAAAAATATAGTTTGAAAAAAATATTTTGAATGATTTAATTTGAGTAGAATTAAAATATGTATAATAGTATTTTAGTTAAAAAAATAATACTAAATAACTAAGGTAAATATTTTATTTTTAATAAAAAATTAAGATATTTAATAGATTGACACATTAGCTTTTAGAGTGAATACTTAAATATAAAAGTGAACACTTGTTAAAATTTCGACTTAATAACTTTAGAGCTCAATATTTAATATATATATATATATATATAGAGATTCTTAACTTGACAGTTTAAGGTTCTAAAATCTTAACATAGATCAATCGGTTTATATCTCATTTGTAAAGATTACACTAATTAAAAAATATTGTTGTTAGTATTCTTAGAAATAAAAAGATTTTTAGTTAGAATTTGCTTGTTCTAAAACTGCTAATATTAATACAAATTCATTATTTTTATATTAAAAATTTATATTTTTATTATATATAAGGGTGAGTATGATTTGGCTAAATGAACTATAGAGTAAAATTTTAAATCAAACCGTATGATATAGTTTGACAATATTTATAATTATAACTAAACTAATTATATTAGTTATTCAATTAATCGGTTAATCAATTACACCAGTTCAATTTTACAGCTTTTTACTTTTTATTTATAACAAAATTTGTTGCATGTAATGTTAAATTCACTACAAAAAATATGTGCTTTTTATTTAAAAATATATAAAAAAATGTATTGTTTGTAAATCCCTTATATTGCAATAAGCAATCAGAAATAAAAAATATATTCGTAGAAATTAAATCATTTTGAATATTTTCTTTACTATATATACTTTATAGTAGTTATAATCATTTAACTAACTAGTTAAAATATTTTTTAATATACTTTGTTGGTTCGATTAATTATGGTTTTATAAAATTAAGAACTCAAATTAAACTATTATTTATCAAAACAGTTTAATTAATCGATCTATAAAATTGAATTTACTGGTTTGATTAATTTTTTAATTTGTGATTGATAAATTGATTTTTCGATTTTATTTGCTCACCCCAAATAAGCATGGCCAAAGATTCTAATACAGATGACATGTATGCTGCACTAAAAATATCACATCATAGGAACTCTTCCACATAATTAAAAGCAACAATAGAATTGTCTTCCACATAAATTTGGTGTCATTTTCTTTGGTAATTTCTATTTGATAAATACTCAAAACAACTTTTTATTTTTTGTCAAAATTTAAGATATGATCAGATGAAGTAATTAATATTATGTGGGCCTTGGTCACAACTAAAACGGCTCAATTATGCAAAGTTTTGACAATATTCTTGAGCACCAATGCCTTGTGATAATGACAAAGGAGATGGTATTTCAAAAAAAAAAAAAAAAAAAAAAAAGGGAAGGACATGGCAACAAGAAAAAATATGGCCAAATGTACAATTTTACCCTTAAACTTTATTTAATTATTCGATTTCACCTATCGGCTATCATTTTATTCAATTTCACCTTATAACTTCTATTTTTCACCTATTTAACCATTCTTACACAACAGATAAATGCGTGTATTTAACTTGCGCTGAGTTGTAATAGGTGAACAATAGAAGTTGAGAAGTGAAATTGATGAAAAATATAAGTTATGTAGACTAAATAGATAAAAATAAAAGTTAAAAGGTGAAATTGAATAAAATAAAAGTTAGAATATTAGAGTAAAATACAGGATAAAATTATATATTCCTCCAAAAAAAAATTGTCAAAGCATGGTGTTTTTCTTCTCATTATGTATTTGTTTGATTTCTTTTTGTAGAAATCATGAATTTATCCAAAATTTATTTTGTTTAATTACTATCATGATAATTTTTCATAATAATTATATACTACCCTTAATTTTTGTATATTTATATTTTATTATATTATTGACCCATTTATGCATTTTAGTATTTCTAATTTTTTAGAGAAGTATTAAGATTTATTTTAAATGTTTATATATATATATTGCCATTACAAATTTAGGAGTGAGTGATTTGAAATCGGATTTTTGATATTATGCTGCAAGATAGGGAGATTTGAACTCAAAGTCTTCCGAGTGATGCTGCAAGTGTTTGGTCGGCAAAATTGATATTTAAAAAAAATAAAAGTACATGTTTTATTTTATATATAATAAGAAATTAAAATATGTAAATAATTTATTTTATTTTATATTAGATCTGTTTGATTAATTTTTGAGCTATTCTAGTTGTGGCTAACCCCTGTAAATACAATAAATATACTTCCTATACAATAAATAATAGAGCGTTCAGTAGAGAATAAAGAAAATTAATCATAGGACAATTATATTCGATTATTAGTTCAAAATAATAAATAATAAAATATTACAAGCAGGAATTTATGGAAAATTTTTATAAAGGAAACAGTAAAAACAATAATAATAATAATAATTAAAGAAAAAAGAACATTATTAATTATTATTATTATGCTTCTGTACGTACGTGTAAAACTTAGAAGCAATCAACAAAAGTGTTTACCTTTCCCCAAAAAACTCATTTTTTTAAATGTAAAATTGTAATTTTGATTTTTAACCGTTGCCAGCTCACATGCTTTTAACTAAAGGTCAAATTCCCTCCTCAACTTGAAGCGAATAGCTAAAAAAAGTCGAATTTTAACTTTACAAAACTTTTATTTTTAAAGTCATTTTATCGCAAACTTCATTCAAATATGCAAGTGTAATCCACTTCTTATTAATAAACTAAAATAATAAAATTTTATTTATTATTTTTTTTTCAATTTTATTATTTTGTATTTATTATCAAAACCCTACCTAAATAAATCAAAATCGTTTCTTTCAATTCCATCACGTACCTTTGCCGAAATGCACCATGATCGTCGTCCCCATGGACATGAATTCTGTCTTTCCTCTTCAAATCATACCCAACAAATTATAATTTTTCCTTTCTTCAACCACAACCAATCAGTTCAAATTGTGGGTTGGCACCGTTTCAAACATAAACACCATTAATGCAACCGGAAGTGATTGTTGGACCAGTTGTTTTGATACCAGAGCATAATTGGTTGAGATTTGAACACACGGGTCAATAGTTTTGGGAAGTTGATGTTGGCGTTCATGAGAAACTAAAGCACTCTCCGCCATATCTAAAGCTACGACTGCTACTTTTTGAAAGAGGTTCCACATCAGCTGCTTTCTGAAAGAGGTTCTAGTGGGACGGTTGATGATGGTCGTGGTTGGTTTTGCATTTTACAGTGACAGAGGAGTCATCTTTAGAAATTATGGATGGAGGTACCTTCATCAAAATCCACCTGACCTGCTGTGCCCGATTTATTTCAATGTGTTGATCGGTGAATTCTCCGGCGATGTTTAATTTGTAAATTAATTGTTGTCCAATACTTGTCCATATCATTCATACTCACATTCCATTCGAGGGTTGATGTAATGTTGAGAAAATATTAGAATGGCGAGAGTTCATCCAACAAAAGTGTGGTGCTAAAGCCTGAGATGTTCGACTTCGATTTGTCGTTCGATGCCATGTACTCAAGGAGGGAACTAGAGGTACGCAGTGCAGGGCACACTACTTTCTATTACCTATTAGAATAATTAGCTTACTTTTTTTAGGTTGTCTGCTTCTTATTAATTTATTACACACTTTATGAAGAGTTATTTGCAGTTGTTTCAACTTAAATTTTGTTGAATTTGTGTATTATTCATGTGCATTTCCTTGGTTATAGATCCCATAATATCTTTTATGCTTGAATTTTTATTGATTTCTGACTCACTTTGATGATGTGATGAGAGGAACAACAAACATGAAGCGCAGTGGCACAACTCTTGAGAGGATTAAGGTGGGTTAAGGTTGGGAAAAGTGAGCGTGTTGGCTAATTTCAACTCGATTTTGTTTTAATTTTGAGATCTAATGGTTAAAAATAATTTAGCTTTTGAGTTGGAGATGATATGGGCTGTTGACTTGAAATTTTTTAGGCTTGAGAAGAGGAGAGACAATGATGGTTGTGGCGGTGGAGCCGGTGGCAATGGAGAGGCAATAATGGTGGTGACAGTGGAGAGGGTATAAATATTTTTTTTGTTTATTTTTTAAGTTTAAAATATTAGCTTTTATTGATAAAAATATGGTCCACTTCCTTGTTTTAGGAGTTGTAGCACACACTCCACATTTAGAGTAAAGTGGCCCTAAAAATAGAAGTTGTCTTTAAATGTCAAAAAAATTAAAATTTGACTTGTTTGGCCATTCGCTTCAAGTTGAGGGGGCAAATTGACCTTTAGTTCCACGTGCTTTGCTCTCTAACACCGTTAGATTTGTAGAAATCTCGTTTCCACATATGAATGGTGTCACTCATATGGGTGCTTATAATTCGAGATATGAGTAAGTGAGATCTAAATAGAATAAAAAAAAAAGGTAGCATATGGTATTCATAAAATAATATGGCAGTTATTTTACAGTTAAAAATTCTCTCATTTTCTTGTTTATTTGATAAGTTTGGTTCTCTTGTTTATATAACAAGTATTTGTTCTTGTCTTTTGTCTTTTCGCTTTGTTTTAACTCTTCCTTGTTTGCATTGTTAGTTGGCATCAATTGATTTGTTTTTTCTCTTCACTTTTTCATGGTTGATCCTACTGACGCTATGAATCCGCCCATTGAACAAGCCTATGGCAATTTGCATATTGGGGAACCGTCCCAAATCCGGTTGGTTGTTGCTGATAAAGTTGTTCAACCTGTTGATGAGGTGTTTCAGTTTTGCTTTATGGGTAAGTTATTGACTAATAAAGGCTATTAATTTCATTGCCTTTAAGAATACAATGGCTGCTATTTGGTGTCCTTTCAAAGGAATTTTTATTAAGAAAATGGCTACTCATATATACATGTTTTAGTTCTTCAATGTAACTGATTACTTCAGGGTTATTGAATATGGTCTTTGGTCATTTGAATAGATTCTGTTGATATTGCTCCCATATGATGGCAGTACGCCAGTCCCACAACTTCAGTTCAATATAGTTGATTTCTGGCTTTAGATTTATAACTTACCGGTGGGTTTTCACTTAGAAAGGGTGTTACAGCAAATTGGGAATCAAATTGGTCAGTTTGTAATTTGTGATCTTAATAATTTTAGTTCTCTGTGGTGTAATTACATGCGTGTCAAAGTAAGTCTGGATGTGCATAAGCCATTGCACAGTGGCATGCACCTTAAACAAGCATATGGAGATTGGTTTTCGCTAGAATTCAAGTACGAGCACCTATCTACTTTTGTTTCATATGTGGTCTGATTGGTCATTCTGACCGGTTCTGTGCACTGGGTTTTACTGCTCCTCCTTGCCCTACCGATAGGCCATATAGAAATTGGTTGCGTGCCTCAAGGTGTCGGATTCCTAACCAGATTAGTGAGAAGTGGTTATGTGATGAACAATAGCAATTAACTGATTCTGCTATTACCTGTCGAGATAGTGCTGATTTCTCAAGGGATAATTCTTTCGTTAATTCAAGCTTTTCTTACAGCGAGATCAGTGGTACGAAATCGCTTATTAACTACCCTGTCTGTAATAGTTCTCCATCTTTTGTACCTATTGTCAACCAAAAAAAACTAACTGATGATGCACATATGGAAATGATTGTTGTGGATCTTAAAAGGAAAAGATTGGATTCTAGGCTTTCTGACATAACCACAACTGTTGGGCAGTCATTTGTTTCAGATCAACAAATGGACCTTATAGCAGACAACAATTCACAAATTATTAGACCAGAGGTGGGACATGGATTTCAGGCCTGCCTATCTCAATGAGTTCTTTAGTCTAGAATTGCTGTAGGTTGGGCAACCCACAAAAAATTTGAACCATTAGAGACTTAGTCTCTAAACATTGGCCCAGTATGGTATTTTTGCTGGAAACATTAGCTAAGTCTGGTAAACTTGAATGGTTGAAATAACAATTACGTTTTACGAGTCTCCATGTGGTTGAATGTCAAGGTAGAAGTGGTGGCTTGGCATTACTTTGGCGAGATTCTGTTACTGTTGAGATTCTTAGTTCTTTTATAAATTTCATTGACACACGGGTCTCTGTGGATTTGGTTGGTTCTTGGAGATTTACCGAGTTCTATGGTTACCCTGAGAGGCACCGATACAAGGACTCTTGGCAACTTCTTAAACATCTATCTTCTTTGTCTTCTCTTCCATGGATAATCATGGGCAACTTTAATGATATCGCCTCTAGCCATGAGAAACAAGGTGGTGTTCTTCGTCCTTTATGGTTAATACAGGGGTTTTCTCAGGCCATTCAGGACTCTAACTTGATAGACATAGGCATACATGGGTATCAATATACTTGGGAGCAGGGTAGAGGCACAGCTTCTTGGCTTGAAGAGAAATTGGATAGAGGGTTGGCTAATAGGGCATGGATACAGAAATTTAAAGATGCTCTAATTTGGTCCCAAGATTACACTTCTTCGGATCATTTACCTCCATTGCTGGATTTACGCATGACGGCTTATATTCCAAAACATCACAGATTTTGCTTTGAAAATTCATGGCTCTTGAAGTAGAAGTGGTTTCTTTAGTTATTTCTCATTGGGTACTGACCGATGGGCTATTTTTTCAAGACCGGTTGTTAGCATGTCGTATTGCTTTATAGCGCTTGGGTGAGGATTTTTCTTAGAAGTTCCATACACGCCCGATTCAATGTAAGGCCAATTTGGAACAATATCGGTCTCGGCATAATGCTAGGGGTGTCCATTTATTTCAAGCTAATCAACAACAATATGAGACCTTACTTAAACAGTAAGAGGCCTATTGGCGACAACGTACCAAGCAAACATGGTTGCAAAAGGGAGATCGAAATGTCCGCTTCTTCCATTCTTATGCCACTGCTAGGAAGAAATTTAACAGGCTTCATCGGTTTAAAGATGTACATGGGTCCTGGTTTACTGATACTGCTCGTGTCGGGCATATTATGCTCTCTTATTTCAATGATTTATTTTGTGCTCCTACTTCTCCTTATGATGATGGTATTTTCTCTTTCTCTCAAGTGACAATAGATTAGAATTCTAATTTATTGGAACTAATTACACCAGATGAAGTTCATTCTACCCTATTTAGCATGTGAAAATGCCGTTGAGGGGGGGGGGGGGGGGTGAATAAGGCAATCAAATTCAAATCAAAAGTAATTAAAATTTAAACAAAAATAGAAAGAATGTTGAGAAGGAAGAATGAAGAACACAATGATTTAAGGAGTTCGGATTCAATAACAATCCTATGTCTCCACCTAACTTATCCCCAAGTTAGGATTTTCAATCACCCACAATCTTATTCACAAGATTGAGATTACACAAGAGTTTAAGGCTCACTCTTACAACCTTACAAATAAGAGTTTCTAGGCTCACTCTAAAACCAAATCCCAAGTGTTTTAATGGTTAAACACTTAAACAAATTCCTTTAGAAATAAATCTCACTTCCCTTCTAATCTATCCCAAGACTTAGATGAATTAGAAAT
>CATIWM010467282.1:0-23350 GCA_949671775.1 Mallotus repandus
AACAACCTTCAAAGGATCATTATGGAGCAGCAAAACGAGTTTTGCATTATATTGCTGGAACTATGGAGTATGGAATATGGTACTCACAAGAAATTAATTTCAGATTGTATGGATTTACTGACAGTGATTGGGCAGGCTCACTGGATAATAGGCGAAGCATTTCAACTAATGTTTTCTCTCTGGGATCAGGTGTAATCACTTGGAGCTCAAGGTTGCAAGCAACAGTGGCATTATTGACTTCTGAAGCTGAGTACGTGGCAACAACCTCAGCGGCTTGTCAAGCCATTTGGCTAAGAAGAATGTTGGCTAAGCTTCAACATGAGCAAGAAGAACCAACGGAGATATTCTGTGACAACAAAGTAGCAATCTTCATGACAAAAAATCCAGCATTCCACAGCAGAACAAAGCATATCGAACTACGTTACCATTTCATCCGTGATCTTGTTGCAAAAGAGGAGATAATCTTGAAGTATTGTAGCACCAATGAGCAGATGGCCAACATACTTATAAAGGCTTTATCAAAGGAGAAGTTCTGCTACCTCAGAGGACTGCTTGGTGTGTGCAACTTTGAATCAAGGGGGAGTGTTGAGAAGTGATTCAAAGGTTGACAAGGTTTTGTGGGATCATGGGTTCCTAGAATTATGATTCTGTTTTAGTCAATAAGTTAGTGCGTATTGTTGCTAATTTTATGCTGGTAGTTGAGTAAACTTAGTTTCTTATTTGTTTTTTGTAAAGCCTATATATAGGCACTTCACATCATCTTTATTCATTAAGTAATAAAAAAAGTAGTAAGAGTTCCTGCATATTTCTTTTGTTTATTATCTCTTTTGCTAACAATTGGACGATCTGTTATTGATGCTCAGGTCATAGCTGAAGTTACTGAAGGTAACTTGGAAGATTATAAGGAAGGATTGCGAACTTGCTATGAAGCAGCTAAGATATGGATGCAGGTCACATTTATCTTTTTTTTTTTTATAATAACTGAAAATCTATTTTTATCATTTTTAATTTACTAACGTCATTGCCTTGCCAATTTCTTTGGATTTTTATGCTTCTTGAATCTAATGTGTGTTCTGCTCGAGGTTGGGTGATTCAATGCCTTTTAATGCTTTCTAATTGTGTTTTTGTCTTACTTTACAGGTGCCTGCACCAAAGAGAGCTGACATTGTTAAGCGGATTGGGGATGCGTTGAGGGTGAAGCTTCAGCATCTTGGTCGCATTATTTCGTTCAAGATGAGGAAAATACTTCCTGAAGGCATAGGAGAAGTTCAGGTATGCTATCTTGCTTCAAAATTTGATGTTGCTGCAATATGCTTGTTGTCTTTCTTTTATAACTCCATAAGCATAATTGCAGGAAATCATTGACATGTGTGATTTTGCCGTTGGATTGAGCCGGCAACTTAATGGATCAATAATACCTTCATAACGTGAGCTTAAACTTTGGTTTTTTATATTTATCTATATATATTCTTTATTATTTTCAAGTGAAACGCCAAAATGGTCTTGTGTGTCAAGAACCTATCCACTTCAATGATGATCTTAGACAAGGACTAACATCTTCAATCCAACCTACATCAACAGCTCCATCACAAAAATTTTCAAAAAGATAATTATAAGCCTCCCTAATGTCTCCTAGAGTAAGACCTTGATCCAATGCTTGTATAGCTTTTGCCACACTATGAACCAAATAGCCAGGACAAGCAGCCTTCGCAAGATTATCTGCTCGTTTTTGAATGGATGAAACAACCTGATCAAAAGAAAAGGATTGATACTGAGCATCAAGCCCGTTACTTCTGAAAACACCAACAACTCCAGCTGAATTCTCTTTTGTCTTCCTTGCCTCCTCAGATGCCTTTGATACAAAAGATCCATCATTCACCATATAAGACATTACACTTGCTGGCAAAGGAAAGTAGTCCAATGCAACAAATGTGTCTAGTATGGCCAGTATCAGGTACCGCAGCATCTCGATTAGCGCAAAAATTATATAGGCCCTTCGAGAATTATCTACCAGATCCGTTCCACCTGAAGAAGGTTCACTAATATAACGAATTGCTACTCTTGCAAGAGTGCAAACGTACGTTTGGGAGAGAACAGCAGTATCCACTATGCCATATATGATTGGCAAAAGCAACAGCACAATTTCAAGCAGGTCCTTTTCCTGACAGATAACAGGTGAAAACCAGAAGCAAAAAAATTCAATTAGAAACTTCTTTCAACCCTTTCTAGCACAAAAGTTGTCATAGTAATAATTATATTTGGTTTGTGAACAGGTCCAAATCATGCAATGTTGGGGGTATCCTGCATGCCTTTGCTGTTGAAGTAGGGTTACCTTATTAGCTGTCTTTTCTATAAACACTTCTTGGCTCTTTCTTTTTTTTTTCAATGCAGACGTGGAATCCTTTGGGAATAGTTGGGGTCATCACGGCTTTCAACTTGCCATGTGTTGTTTTTGGATCTATTAGAAGAAGTCGATGTCATCTTCCCTCGACAACCAGTGTGACTTCGATTTCTCTACCGTCTCTAAGACTCAATGATTTGCAGATAGAGCTTTTGATTTTTTGGTTATGGAGTTTAGCGCTTCAACGCGTTAGCAAACGGAGGGAATTAACAATTAGTTACTAAATGGGGCAGTTGGACTAACATTTGTAACGTTGGGAGGGTTTTTGAGCCTTTTTAAATTTTTAAGGTCCAAGTAAACCTTGGCCTAAACATTAAGGGCCTAAATGCACCTTTTCCCTATATATATATATATATATATATATATATATATTCTTGATCCATTTCTCTCTTTCTTCTATTTCTTTCTATTTTATCTTTGAATTTCAAAATTTTATTCTTGGCTTGTTCTTTTCTTGGTACCCTTTTGATTTTTCTGTGTTTTGGTACCATTTTATTTATAAAGTTTTGATCTTTTTCTTGGATTTCTTTCTTTTAATCAATTCAAGACACACCCGTTTCATCTCTTTGTACAACATTTCCATTTTAATGATTAGTTTATTCTAGAGTTTCATTGTATAATTTGTTGTGGGTTCTCTTATCCTTTTTTTTCATAAAAATAATTTGTTAAAGAAAGAACTAAATTTTATCATTGGTGAAAAGATTTGGGTTTGATTTTAGAGATAAAAGATGATGATGATGACAATGGAGGGGATGATGGATAAGGGAGTGTTGGATGATATAATAAGGAGGCTATCTGTGAAAGTGTTATGAGACTTGAATGTAGCTCAGAATTTTCATTGATTGAGAGTATGAATATATATACAGATGAAGATCATAATAGATTACTTAATTTTATCGAGAAGTTATAAATGATAATTAAAAACATATTCAAAATAGTTTGAAGATAACAAATGTTGTTACAAAAATATATGAAAAATCTTCTAATATGCCTCCTTAAGATGGATCACGATAAGCAATCCAATCTTGGCTTTAAAATACAAAAATCGTGGTCTAGGAAGAGCTTTTGTAAGAGCGCCCGCTAGCTGATCAATAAAAGAAATATGGGAAACTGGTAGAACACCTTGCTGAACTTGTTTACGAATAAAGTGGCAACATGTTTCATTCGTGAATGAAAGATAGGGTTTGAACAAAGCTGCATGGCTCTTATATTATCACAGTAAATAAATGGACAAGTTAATTCCAGAATGTGCAATTTAGAGAGTAAAGAACAGATTAATTCTAGAATGTGCAATTCAGAGAGTAAAGAACAAATCAAAGTCACTTCAGGCGTTGTGGTAGCGATTGAATGATATTCCGCCTTTATAGAAGATCTGGCTACAGTTCGTTGCTTTTTAAAACTCCAAGAAATGGGGTTTCGACCAAGATAAATAATGTAGGCTCCAGTTGATGTGAAATCATCTTTATGTCTGCCCCAATCTGCATCGGCGTAAGCATACAATGTTAAGGATGAATTATGATAAAATTGAATGCCATCATTAAGAGTGCCTTTTAAGTAGCGCAATAACCATTTAACACAGAGCCGATGTTCTGTTAGGTGGGCGTTACATATACTAGGACAGGTGATTGACAACAAACTCAATATCTGGCAGACTAATCAGCAGATATTAGAGACTCCTAAGAACTGCTCGATACTAAGTTGCATCCTGTAGTTCAGTACAACCAAAAAGTGTAAGGCTAGCATTTGTTGGAAGAGGAGTAAGCACCAGCTTGGAGTCTGACATGTGTTTTGGCCAACAACTCCAGCATATAGCGACGTTGAGAGAGTAGGAATCCTTTGCTCTATTTGGTACAATTTCAATGCCTAAAAAATATGACAGTGACCTAAGATCCTTAAAAGTAATTTTTTTTATCTAAAATGGTAACAAAGTCATTAATCATTGTTGAATCATCACCCATTAGTATCAAATCATCAATGTAAATAACAAGATACATAACATTAGTACCATCATGATACATAAAAAGAGAAGTATCAGTAAATGAATTCTTGAACCCATAATAAAGAAGAAAGGATTTAAGTTCATGACACCATGCTGTTGGAGCCTCTTTAAGTCCATAGATGGCTTTTCTTAGTTTACAAATATGATTTGGTCTTTTCTTTTAATTCTAAATACCCATTTACATCCAATTAAATTGTATTTAGGATTGGGAGAAACTAGTTCCCACATTCCATTATTGACTAGAGTATTGAACTCCTCTAACATGGCCTTCTTAGTTTGCAAACATGATTTGGTATTTTCTTTTAATTCTAAATATCCATTTACATCCAATTAAATTATATGTAGGATTGAGAGAAACTAGTTCCCACATTCCATTATTGACTAGAGTATTGAACTCCTCTAACATGGCCTTTCGCCATATAGAATTCCTGAGAGCTTCTTTTACAGTAGTTGGTTCAATTATTTCAGAAGGAGTGAATTAATCATAGAATTCAATTTTTGGATTGGCTTATGAATATGGTTTTGAGCTCCAGTGACCATCGAATAGGAGGATGTGTTTGTGGTATGTTGTTGACCAGTGTTGAGTATGGTTTGGAGATTGGGAAACTATTGAGGTTTCATTCCTATAAAAGGCATATTGAGTGGCACTAATGTTGAAGGATGAGGTATTTGTATTGGCAGTGGGAACCATGTAGCTATAGTGTTAGAATGAGGTTTGGACTCTATGGGTTTAAGAGTTTCAAACGGAAAAATAGACTTAAAAAATTTCATATGACAAAAGACATGGATTTTGGAAGTGTTAGGATCAAGACAAAAATAAGCACTGTAAGTGGTATAATATCCAAGAAAGACATAAGGTTTGGAATTAGACTCTAGTTTATGTTGATTATAGGGTTTGAGCCATAGATAACAAAGACATCCAAATATTTTAAGTTTAAAATAATTTGGACTCTTATTAAATATCTTTTCAAAAGGATATTGAAGGTTTAAAGTGGGTGTGGGCATTTGATTTATTAAGTGCACTACTGTAGCAAAAGCATATGTCTAATTGGATATGAGTATTAAAGCATGAGTTAGAAGAGACAAATCAATTTCAACAATATGCAAATGTCTTTTTTCAGCCATGCTATTGTGTTTTAGGGTAAGTGGTGGAGTGGTGAGATGAGCTATACCATGCAAAGAGAGAATGTTTGTTAAAGAAATGAACTTACCTCTATTGTCAGTGTATAAAGTTCTTATAGTGGTGTTGAAGTGCTTTTCAACTATGCTTTTAAACCGAATGAACATGTCTTTTACATCAAATTTATTCCTAAGAGGGTAGAACCATATATACCTTGTAAAGTGATCAATATAATATTTAAAATTATCAATGGATACCACAGTTGATGTCCAAACATTAGAGTAAATGACCTCAAGAGGATGAGATGATGTTATTTTTTATTGGGAAAAAGATAACTTGTGACTTTTATTGGATAGACAATAATTACAATGCACAAAAGAATGATCATTCCGTGTTAGTTCTAGTTTATTGTGAGAGACAATATTTTTAAGAATGGAAGCTGAGGGATGTCCTAGCCTGGATGCCAATGAGACATAGAAGTTTTGAGACTCGAAAAAGCAATGATAGGTTAGATTTACGGCCACTCATATACACCTTCCTTGGTTTGGCCCTTCAACAGAATATTCTCAGTGTTGAGGTCCTTCACAACAAAAGTGGTAGGTAAGAATTCAATGGATGCATTATTTGAATTGCAGAATTGATAAGTGGAAAAGAGATTGTATTTCATGCTTAGTACACAGAGAACATTGTCTAATTTGAAAGAGTTAAAAGGGGTGGATAAAGTAGCAGAACTAGAGTGTATGATTGGTAGTTAAGTACCACCCCCAATCATCATACCATCGGCACCACTGTAGGGATTATGCAAAGATAGATTTTCAAAATCAGTGGTGATGTGATGAGATGCCCTACTATCAAGAAGCCATGGGCGATTTTTGCTTGAGGTAGCTGCATAATATGCCTTCGGTTGCTAAGGTCTACTAAAAGTGTTGTTGTTATTTTGAATAAGCTGCAACTTATATGATGGACACCATTTGGCAGTGTGTCCTTGAATTCTACAAAGTTTACAGTAACCTAAGTATGGTCATTGCTGATGGTTAGGAGTGTTGTTTTGTTTTAATATTGAGTTTCAAGTTGAATATAATAAAGGCTGATTGTTATTGCGCCAATTTGAGTTTGTGTGGGTGGCACATTTGCAGAATATAGGGAAGAGAGGTTTGTTAAATATGGATTTATAAATACATCAACTCGAGCTTTGAATTTTTATCGAAATTCTGAAATGGATTCAGCTTATGTAGTCGTTTGCTTGATTTGATTTTTAACTTGTTTGATTCTACCACGGGAGGGTTTCGCATAAGTATTAGTCAGTATGGTCCAAGCTTCTTTAGAAGTTTTAGCATCGACAATAAATGGAATAATTATGGGAGAGATTGATCTAATTATGGCATTGAGAATTAATTGGTCTTGTCGAAGCCAAAGAGAGTATATTGTATTTGGTGTGATTTTGCTGTTTGCATTTATGGTTTGTGGTGGACATGGCTTAGAGCCATCAATAAAGCTGAGTAAGTCATAGCCAATGATGAGAGTTTAGAACTGTAATTTTCATAAGATATAGTTGGTGGAAGTGAGTTTTAAAGGAGCTTGAGCATCTATGTTTATGGTAATGAGGGTATTGTGGGGATTGTTTGTGTTGCAGATGGTGGTGTTGTTATGGTTGGCAAACATGATTAAGTATGGAGAAACAAAAAGATAGAGAAAGGAAAGAAGAGAAGAAAAGAAAAAAAAAAGAGAGCTTTAATGCTCTGATACCATGAAAGTGTTATGAGACTTGAATGCAACTCATAATTTTCATTGATTGAGAGTATGAATATATACAGATGAAGTTTGACAACAAATTGCCTAATTCTATGGAGAAGTTATAATTGATAATTAAAAAAGATATTCAAAATAGTTTGAACAAAACAAATGTTGTTACAATAATATATGGAGAATCCTTTCATAATTGGAGGGGAAAGAAGGCAAGCAAGTTCAGCTTTTCGAAGGAGAGATTCATCAATTGTGTGTTAATGCTCGTCAAATATTCCTCTCTCAGCTTAATCTCCTTAAGATTAAAGCTCCTATTCACATATGTGGTCAGCCCTCTCTCTCTCTCTTTCCTTATTTGTTTATGTATGATGAAAATATTTTGATGTCTGAATGATGTTATATTGTGCATTAGTATGGATAATTTATATTGATGGTGGTGCATTTGATGTATTATTGAGTGCATGGTTGGTGCAATTTTGAGATGGGAAAAGGTACAAAAACCCCCCTATCATTCTGTCCTAAGTTCAATTTTTCCTATAACATTTTTTAAGGTCCAAATAAACCTTTAACGTTAACAAAATAATACAAAATGACCCTTCTCTTTAACACCATTTGCAACTTAGAAAATTGGTTGTTAAAACTGCTTATGTAGCCTTTGGGTCCTACCAATTTTGACACGTATGAATAAAATTTTTTGTGTTATGTAGGACCTACATATGTGGTATCAAAAAGAAAGAAAAAAAACAGCGCAGAAGCATTTCTTCCTCATCTCATCCCATCTCCTCCTTATCAGGCTCTACCCTTCTATCTCTCCCCCCGTCTCTGTCTCTAATCGATCTTTGATTACCTAGGGTTTCGGCGGCTATGGCGTCGAAGGCACCACTAGCGACGAGCCGTGGTGGAGATGGCAGCCATGAGAGCTGCGACGACCTAAGCCATCGCTCCAACTGCAAGTGTCATTGAATCACTGGAGGCAACGAAAAATATGACAATGATGGTGATGATGCAGCATTTTCATGAAAGATTCAAGGCCTTTTTCAGTAACAGATGGGTTATTTTAAATTCACTCATAATTTTTATGTTGTATTAGAATTGTGTTTACCTTTATTATAATCCTGATTTTTGTACTATTTATAATACGTAAATTGAAGTTTTATGTGGTTTAACACTTTCATTTAATATAAATTAATCCATTTTCTTTTTGACAAAATGTAGGACGTAAAATTGGTATTAAGAGCATCTCATTCAGTTGGTAGTTCGAAGTTAGGTTCATAGGGTGAGCGCATGCCTGGAAACTAGGATAACAGTAACTTAACCCCTTATACAACAAATCGTGTGCAACAGCGGCTGAGAGATTTTGAGCAATGGCAGCTGAGAGATTTTGAGCTAAAGAAAAGCAGCAGGGCGTTTGCACATTTGAATGAGGGGATTGAACCACGTGAATATGATTCCGTTTGAGAGAAGGTGACAACTCGAATAATTCTTATAGTGAGCAATACTTGGAAGCAGGTGCAAGGTCACTTGCTAAGGGATGTAACAAGCATGAAGACAAGCCTTTGAGGCAACGCCTGTTGGTGGTGGCCAATAGGCTACCTGTCTCTGCAATTAGAAGAGGTAAAGACTCATGGTTTTTGGAGATAAGTGCTGGAGGCCTAGTTAGTGCTCTTCTGGGTAAGCAGTTTAATTCTTCTTTTATGCATTATTCATCTTATTGCGTGTATATGGCATAGGCAGAAAGGAACGTGTGAAAAGGGTTTCATTTGCTTTTCTTTATCATGATGGTGGTAAAAATAAAGCTCTATTCAGTTGTTTGTTTAAGTATTGATTCATGTCTTATTGGTCATCCACAACTCTTCTACCTTGTGTAATAACTATTTATTCCTTACTTTTTGTTTATTACATTTTATTTTTCCTCTTATAATGAGAAACCTTATGCAATTTGTCTATCGTCCAAGGTGTGAAGGAATATGAGGCAAGATGGATTGGCTGGACTGGAGTAAATGTCCCATATGAGATCGGCCAGAAGGCACTTACCAAAGCTTTGGCTTAAAAAGTAAAACTTTAAACTTCTAGAATTTTTTTTTGAAAATGAATTTTTGCTAAATTGTACATGTTATCTATGCCTGACATGGATATCTTCATTGAACTATTCACTTTTTAACATGTTGAACTCTCCCATTCTTCAATTATGTCAGAGGTGCATACATGTATTCCTTGATGAAGAGACTGTTCATCAATATTATAATGGCTATTACAACAACATTTTATGGCCTTTTTTTCATTACCTTGGACTTCCACAAGAAGATCGCCTTCCACAAGTAAATTAGGGTTAGAGACAGAGACAGGGAGAGAGAGAGGGGCAGAGCCTGAGAAGGAGGAGCGGGATGAGATGATGAAGAAATGCTTCTGCGAGGTCCCATATAACATAGAATTTTTTATTCATACATGTCAAAATTGGTGGAACCCATAGGCCACATAAGCATTTTTAACAGCTAATTTTCAAAGTTGTAAACGGTGTTAAACGAAGGGCCATTTTGTGTTATTTTGTTAACGTTAAGGATTTATTTGAACCTTAAAAAATATTATGAGGAAGATTGAACTTAGGGCAAAACGATAAGGGAGTTTTTGTACCTTTTCACTTTTGAGATATTACAATTGCATTTTAATTTTGGAAGGGATTGTGGCTTGCGGTTTTTAAGAGGTGAAAAGCATTGATTTATTGGTGAACTCTGATTTTATTAATTTAATTTAATGGTTGCTTGGGATTACATCCTACTATTATTTAATAAATTAAACAACATTGGTTGAAAACAAAAAAAAATAATGGATGTATATTACACGCTTCATGAGCTGGTAGAAAATGAGTTTAAATGATATATCAAATGCAAGTTTTGAACTGAGTTGCTGAAAAATGTCATTTTGAGCTAAATTGAACTTTATCAAAAAGTTCGAGAGCCAAATCTAACTTTTTTTTTTTCAGTTGTAACGGAACGGGAGGACAAAAAAATCCAATACAAGAAATGAAGTCAACAGTTTACTGTTAAAAAAAGTCAACAATTTTTCAAGATGTTATCAAAATATATCAAATACAATAGAGCAGAAAAAGTGCTTTTATCCTTTTAAAAAGAATAAAGTAAGATGGAAAACTAATATTATGATAACTACATGAAACATTAAGTTATTTGTGTCCTTGTTTACTTCACTCTAATCTAGTATGTACCAGGAGATGATATTTATTTCCTGCCCATTCACTTGTACGAACATTTGCAGGATTGACATCATCCATGCACATACCTCGCTAATTAGACATGAATCATACATGTAACAACCCCTGCTCCATCAACAGAAAGAGAATAGAGGAATTTATTCATTAAAAAAATATTTTAATTTTAGTCAATTTAGCTAGCTCCACAGACGAACTCGTTTATTTTTAATGCAATTGCCAGCCCGATTAAGAGATGGTTATCTATCTTGTTACTGTCATGGCGTATGGCACTTGTAAGAATTGATAAATTGATAGCTGCTAGTTCATGGGGTTTGTTTTGTCTGCTGTAGTTCAAGAAATATGCTAAGAATTGGGACATTCATTTGCACTACTCAGAGTTTCAGGGACGCTAATCACTCCCTTGCTGCTCATGGATATTGGCTATATCATGATCTTCAAGCTTCTTCATCTGGATCAGAGGATTTTTTTGTTTCAAAATATATTTGTGGAGTCCTTAATTATTCTTTATTGGTTGTTTAGTTGAATTTGCTGTTTCAGGTTTTTGCCTACCATTTCTAAATATTAAAAAAAAAAAAGAAAATTGCAATCATTTGAATGATGATTTTTTTTTTCAGAAGCGAATTATTGTTTTATTTACTAGTCTAAGGTTATTGATATTTTTTATATATTTATAATAATTCAATTCCAAGATAATAAAAATGTCATTATTATTTATATCTTCATGAAAATACACAAAATTATAAACTGCACATTATATTATTTCAATTAAGAAAATTTCTCTATAATTTAGAGAATATTGGACTCAACATAAAAAAAAAATAGGGAAAGGTACAAATAATTACAATGTGATTTCCCTTATTTTCACTTAGAGACATGTGATATTTTTTGCGACAAAGAGCAATCATGTAATTTAGTCCATCAGCAACTAGAGGCAATTTATACTAACATTGTAAGAAAAATGATGATGTGACATGAGCAAAATTGAAATTTCAGACTGGTTAAAAATTCTAGCCTCTAATTGAAATGAATGAAACTATATGGTAGTTATTTATACATTTTTTTATGAGTTTATTCTATAACAAATGATTTATTATATTTAATAATATTTATTTTAATTTATGAAAGAAATGTAAAAATATTATCAATTATTAATTATTAATTTCATACGTTATCAATTTTTTGATATATTATCTTAATTAATGTTTTACTTTATTTAAGGATATTTGTTCTTCTTGTTATTTTTCATTGCAAATAAAATAAAATTATTTTACAAAGATATTTTTAATTTAACAAAAATCGTAACTTGTGGTACTTGCAAAAAAAATTATTTTCATAAAATATATAACTTTTTTTAATGAAATATTAGGTTCTTTTTTAAAAATAATATCAATTTTACATTATAACACTTTTAATATAAAATAGCACTAACACTTTGTGAAAAATTATATAATTATAAAGACAATTTTATAAAAATATTATACATCATATATAAATTATTAATTATTTTCTATTTTATTTAAAAATATTTTTACTTTCTATTATTTTTTATTGTAAGTGTAGTAAAATTATTTTAATTATTCTATAAAAATAGTTTTAATTTACGAAAATAATAATAATTTACAAAAAGATATATAATAGCTCGTGGTACTTAAGAAAAAAAAAGTTGTTTTCATTAAACATACAACTCTTTTCTATTAAAAATGTGGTCTTTTTATTAAAAAGAAATATCAAATTTTTACATAGTAACACTTTTGGTTGTAAAATAACACTAACACTTTATTAAAAAGTATAACTATAAAAATATATTTTATTTTTCATTAAACAAGAAACTAATATTATACATGCATACATATATATACTTGTTTTATTATTTTTATTTTATTTTAAAAAATATATTTTCTATTATTTTTTGTTGTATACGAAGTAAAATTATTTTATTAAAATATTTTAAATTTAAAAAAAATAACAACTTGTGGTATTTGCATAAATTTTTACTTTACTTGATATATGATTCCTTTTTCATAAAGCATGTACTTTCTTTTTATTAAAAAAAAGAAAAGAATATCAATTTAATAATTTCAAAAATATCAAATAATTGATAGAAAATATCAAATAATAAAAAGATAAAAAATTATTAATCTCTTCATATTTCTTTCATAAACTAAAACAAACATTCTTAAATAAAATAAGTCAATTTATTATAAAATAAACTTATAAAAAAAAAATACAAATAACTATCTTATAGTTTCATTTATTTTAATCAGATGCTAAAATTTCTAACAAATATAAAATTTCAATTTTACTCATGCTAGGTTATCATTTTAAACGGTATTATAGTATCAATTGCCACTAATTGCTAAAGGATTGAATTATAGAATAGTTTTTTATTGCAAAAAATATCACTTGCTTTTAAGTAAAAATGAATAGAAATGTGATAAAAAAATTGAATGGAACTAATCACAGAATAGCTATTTGTACCTTTTCAAAACAATAATATATATATATATATATATAGAGATATTAAAATTTTAATCGTTGAAAATAATAATAATGCGCACAGATTATGTAAGAATTTTCTCAACAATTAATACAAAAATGAACCAGATGGATTATAATTGGATCAACCATTCGGATTATTTGGGTTCTTGAGTGAAATGAAAATCATTTATTTGTCAACAAGAAAAGAAGATAGAAGCCACATAAGGAGGAGAATGCTCCTAGTCCCAGAAGTCTCGAACTTCCAGTATACATATATCATGCATGCATATTAGTAGAACCTACAGATGCACCATATAATTAGGAGATTACGGACTTCACCATTCCCCTGGCTGATTGTGATCGACAAGAACCTTATTACAAAGGAACAAACAGAAATATTGCAATGAAAATATAAATAAAAACACACGAAGGTTTGGTGGAGAGCTGGCTAGGTTAGCTAGCTAGCTACAGCTATCACCAATCGTCCATCAGATGCAGGTTCGGGTTAATCAGAATGCCATTCCTTGGCCAGAAGGTCAAGAGAACTGTAAGAGGACCCGCCAACATCCAAACATTTAGCAGCACTTGCCTTGAGCTCTCTAGCCTTCTGTCTCATGACCTTCCCTTTCTCACCTTCTATCACCGATGTTACAACTCTCGCTATCTCTTCACGTTCCACAATACTCTTCCCTTCTACCACGGCTGGCTTTATCGCAACCCCAACTTCCTCCTCTAGCATTGTAGCATTCATTCTCTGCTCTCCATAGAGTGGCCATGCAATCATTGGTACGCCATAAGTTATGCTCTCCAAGGATGAATTCCATCCACAGTGAGACAGAAATCCTCCTGTTGAGGGGTGTTTAAGCACCGCAACCTGTGGCGCCCATGACTGAACCACTCGTCCTCTTTCTTTAGTCCTGTCTAAGAACCCTTCTGGTAAATAAGCCTTTGGATTATTGTTATCATCAATTCCTAAGTTGAAAAATGCAGCGTTTGCACTACTATTTGTTGGCATGCGAACGACAATTATGAACCGCTGCTGGCTCAGTTCCAGTCCATATGCTAGTTCAGTTAGTTGCTCAGATGTCAAGGTGCCGCCACTGCCAAGTGATACATAGAGAACAGAGTCTGGTAGTTGCTTATCCAGCCAGGCCAGACATTCTATGTCCGATTCAGTTAGCGTTTCTTCTTGTTTGATCAGTGGTCCAACTGGATGAACTGGTGGTGTAGGGATTTGCTTAAAGAATGAATTCTCAGTTACAGCTTTAAGCGCCACCGGTTCAAGATCCTGCCAAGAGTTAAGAAGTATGCCAGTTGCCAAAGGCAACCTACTGACATGAAGTAAATACCATCTATATTGATCATTTTTTCGGTCTCTCATCTGGTTTAACAGGTCTTCAGTTCGAATCGGAGTGCAACCAGGAACTTTAACTGGCTCAGGAAGATCAATAAACTCTCCTTCCACTTCACGATCGAGAGAAGGAAGATAAAGAGAAAGGGTAAGAAGAGCTATCGGTGAAGTGAAGAACGAGTAAACAGGAATCGATAGTTCATCGCAGACCTCAAAAGCTTGAGTGCAGAACAAATCAATGATGAGTGCTTTTGGCTTCCCCAAATCTAAAAGAACAGATTTTAAAGCCTTGAGGCTCTCATCTGCAGTGACACTAAAGCGGGTAAGAACCTGCATATCTTCAGTGGTAATGTTAAAGACACTGACAGGAGGGAGTTTAACAATATCAAGATGAGGAGGGAGAGCTTGTGACTGGAGAAGGTGGTTGTGGGTAGCGGACGGTTCAATGGTGGTGATGGCAAGGAAGGTGACATGGATGTCATGGTGTATAACTAGCCTCTTAGCTAGCTCAAGGAGAGGGATGCCGTGCCCCATGCCTGGACTGGGCAGGACAGCGACATGGGGCCTTGAGGTTTCAAGTGCGACTGCCATTGTGATTTAGGAGCTAAGAGGAATTTGGCGCGAGCAAAGTGGCTGCTGCAACTAGCTAGCA
This sequence comes from Mallotus repandus, assembly GCA_949671775.1. Classification (NCBI taxonomy): domain Eukaryota; kingdom Viridiplantae; phylum Streptophyta; class Magnoliopsida; order Malpighiales; family Euphorbiaceae; genus Mallotus; species Mallotus repandus. The sequence continues at coordinate 14,971 of CATIWM010467282.1, forward strand.
GGGAAGAAATGAAACCATGCCTCAATTTATGGAGTAACAAATTTTAACTGTAAATGACTGGATGTTTTGGAGAAATTTTAAAATGCTAGTGAATCACCAGCTTTTTTTTTTTTTTGATGATGGTACAGTGACATGTACAGTAGTATCAATGGGAATAAAATATTATTAATAGATCCCATCGGTTTCCACATGTAAACATCTAACTGAGGAAATCTGAGATAAAATCTCTCACCCTTATCTTTTTTTGTGGTAAAAAAAAAAAGTCCCACCCTATAAAAAGCCCAGCAAGATTACATATGACAAGTACATTTGTATCTGGGGGTAGTCTTGTAATTTTAATTCGTTCTTCCATGTGAACCCCTGACATTTTTTTTTTCTTTTGTTTGCCTTTTTAGGCTGCCGTATAATCTTGAGACTGCACCATCTCCAATGCCACAATATAAATACAAAACTTTTTAGTTTCCGATGTTAAAAAAAAAAAAATTTACTTTTCCCTCCAAATTTAGGATTACTTTTTTTCCCTCCAACAACCTATTTTTCCTCCTAATTTTTCTTGTGTTTCGATTAATGTTACTTTTATAATACCATTTTTTATTTTTCTATCTTTATTAAATCACTTCAATTTTTTTATTTATCAAGAAACTATTAATAAATCTATAAAAAAATGTACGAATCAATTTAAATTTTTATTTTTTTTTACAATTTTTTATTATTTGTGAAATCTATATCTTATAATATTTTTATTATTTTTTAAAATGCATATGAATATATTATTTAATTAATTATATAAATGTTTAACATTTTAAATGATTATTTATTTATTTTTATTATTTTTAAATATTTAATAATAAATTTTACCAACTATATAATTTATTTTTAAAATACCACATTATAGTTTAACAATTATCCTTAATTTTCCAAACAAGATTAATAATTTAATCATTACACCTACAATTGTTATTCTCTTAAAAATTACACTTATAACTATTACACTCTATTTCTTTAATTCCGATCCAAAAACATCCTAAGACTCAAAATTAATATTAACTAGTCTGAATCCGCGCGATGTATGGAATGTAAATATATATATATATATATAACTTTTAAATAAAAATTAAAATAATAAATTAAATATATTAATTAATTAATCAAATATATTAATTAAATGGTTCTAAAAAATAGAAGTGTAATTTATATACTCTATCTGTTTCTAAATAATTGTCGTTTAAGATTTCTTCACATAGATTAAAAAATATATTTAATATATGTATAAAATACTATATTACCCTTATAATAATTATTAGTTTTATATAAAGTTTCAAAATGAGTAGATATCTATTTAATTAATTCTCCTATATTAAATAATGGTGAAATAGGAAAAAAAAGTAGTTAAAATATATTGGTAACTTACAACTATGATTATTTATGAATAAATTAGACTTTTAAAATGACAATTATTTAAAAACAGAGTATTTGAATAACGGAAATTCAAGCTCTTTTATAAATAAGTAGTTTTTTTTTTTTTTTTTTTTTTTTTTTTTTGTAAAATGCTAAATAGGAACTCGCTACCTTTTAATTTTAGCTTCATACTCTTTGTAAGAATGTCATATATCATAAATTTACTTTATAGTTCAGAACCATAAAATATATTAATTAAATGTTTACGTTTATTTTTAGTGTGTGTGGGGTCAAGGAATTTTTTGGGGGTGATATGGAACCTTTCAAAGGAAGAGAACAATACATCAATCTGTTCTAAAAAAAAAAGAGAATAATACATTATATCTGTCATGGGTATCTTTCTTCCTTTTTATTTATGTTGCTTTGGTTTTATAGTCATTTTTCTTCCTCAAAATATGATGTCATTTGCTAAGTTATTATTATTTTATATATATATACTTAAAAATTTAACATATAAAAATAAGTTATATAAGCAATTATTGTTTACAATAAGATCGAATGATTTTTTATTTTTCTACCTTGTTAAATCACTTCAATTTTTTTATTTATCAAGAAGCTATTAATAAATTTATTAAAAATGTACGAATTAATTTAAATTTTTATTTTATAATAATTTTATTTTTTTTTACAATTTTTTATTATTTATGAAATCTATATCTTATAATATTTTTGTTATTTTTTAAAATGCATATGAATATATTATTTAATTAATTATGTAAATGTTTAATATTTTAAATGATTATTTACTTATTTTTATTATTTTTAAATATTTAATAATAAATTTTACCAACTATATAATTTATTTTTAAAATACCACATTATAGTTTAACAATTATCCTTAATTTTTCAAACAAGATTAACAGTTTAATCATTACACCTACAATTGTTATTCTCTTAAAAATTACACCTATAACTATTACACTCTATTTCTTTAATTCCGATCCAAACACATCCTAAGACTCAAAATTAATATTAACTAGTCTGAATCTGCGCGATGTATGGAATGTAAATTAATATATATATAATTTTTAAATAAAAATTAAAATAATAGATTAAATATATTAATTAAATGGTTCTAAAAAATAGGGGTGTAATTTATATACTCCATCTGTTTCTAAATAATTGTCGTTTAAAATTTCTTCACATAGATTAAAGAATATATTTAATATATGTATAAAATATTATATTACCCTTATAATAATTATTAGTTTTATATAAAGTTTCAAAATGAGTAGATATCTATTCAATTAATTCTCTTATATTAAATAAGGGTGAAATAGGAAAAAAAAAGTAGTTAAAATACATTAATAACTTACAACTATGATTATTTATAAATAAATTAGAATTTTAAAATGACAATTATTTAAAAACAGAGTATTTGAATAACGGAAATCCGAGCTCTTTTATAAATAAGTAATTTTTTTCTTTTTTTTTTTTGTAAAATGCTAAATAGGAACTCGCTACCTTTTAATTTTAGCTTCATACTCTTTGTAAGAATGTCATATGTCATAAATTTACTTTAGAGTTCAGAACCATAAAATATATTAATTAAATGTTTACGTTTATTTTTAGTGTGTGTGGGGTCAAGGAATTTTTTGGGGGTGATATGGGACCTTTCAAAGGAAGAGAACAATACATCTATCTTTTCTATAAAAAAAAAAAAAGAGAATAATACATTATATCTGTCATGGGTAGTCATCTTTCTTCCTTTTTATTTATGTTGCTTTGGTTTTATAGCCAATTTTTCTTCCTCAAAATATGATGTCATTTGCTAAGTTATTATTATTTTATATATATATACTTAAAAATTTAACGTATAAAAATAAGTTATATAAGTAATTATTGTTTACAATAAGATCGAATGATTTTAGAGTTCAACGTTCATTGAACTTGCATTGCTAAGTTAATTTTAAAATGGTTGTCTAAAGTTCAATATAAAAAAGTACATTAAATGATAAAAGAGAGTGTGCATATGCTTTCAAATTATGCCTTCAAAATCCTCATAATAATATTAAATTTTCATGTACTCTTACAATAGTTAAAGGTAATGATATTGAGACATAGATAATACAATATAATAATTAACATAATTGCTAGAATGTCTCAACATAGGATGAATCACCACAACTCTACAACTACTACTACTTCTAATAATAACGTAGATTTATTGCTTCTATTAGCAATGAAGCAGCACTAACCCTAAAATTCCAATTAAGCACGACCATGGGCTAGCAAATACGGATTTCTTTTGCCTTCACCGGAGAATCACCAAGCAAGCTCACCTCTTTTTTAAAAAATGTTGGCAATGCAAAAGTAGTAGAGTAAACCTATCAAAAAAATAAAATAAATGATACTTAGTGTATACTCATTCATACTACAAAATTATGTCGATTTAGCGATGGAGTTTTCCGTTGCTAAATTGAAAAAATTCATCACTAAATCACTTAGCGATGAAAAATTTTTGGAAAGTAAAATGCTCCTTGCTAAACGTTAGCGACGGAAATTCAAAATCCATCGCTAATTTACCGACAAAAATTTAAAATCTGTCGCTAAATTTAGCAACGGAAATAAGGAATCCGTCGCTAAATTAGCGATGAATTTTTTAATTTTCGTCGCTAAATTAGTGATGAATTCTGAATTTCCATCGCTAATTTAGCAACGGAAAAATTTAGCGACGGACTCCTTGTTTCCGTCGCTAATTTAGCGACGGATTCTTTGTTTCCGTCGCTAAATTAGCGACGGATCACCATTTTCCTACTTGATGTTTAGCTAATGTAAAATTTCTTCAATATTTAAATATTTTAATTATTATTATAAAGTTAATTAATATATTTAATTAAAAAAGTTACAAAATAGGATAATAAACCAAAGTACACATTCATTGGGAAAATAAATATTAATTTAATATATTATTGAAAGTCAAAACAATACAAATAACCCACATTATAGTAGCAACAATTAAAAAAATTAATCTTAATGCAATAACTAGTATGATAGTTTAAAAAAAAAACTAGTTCACATGATAAAACTAGCATCTTGCACAACCAATCCCCGTATCATTTTACTGCCACCTTATACCATAATGCATCATTTGAATCATTCCAGTTACATGATTTCTGCAAAAAAAAAAAAAAATTATGACGTAGTTTTTTAAAGGAATACCAAAGAAGTTTTCAAGATTCGAAAGGTTGATTGCCTCATTAGTATCATGGAAAGAAAATGAAGATTCTAAAACAAGTTTGGCATAAGGAATACCTGAATTTGCCTTTGAAGAAACTTAACATACTTTACTGCCTCATCTAATATATCTGCAGTGTTTGTTTGCTGCAAATAACGAATGATTCCAAATTAAATTATCACAAAATAGGTTTATGAAGATGATTAGTATATTTGCCAAATGATTTTGGGTTAAAAAAATTAGGAAACAAAACAAGATTCTTATCAAACCCCAAAAAAAATTTAAGATAGACAGTAATACTGCTGGATCATAATTCAAAAAACCAAAACCAGCATCAATTTTAAGCCAATTATAATGTGCACAACAAGTGGCAATGCCAATTTTTGATTTACAAATGTACAATGTATAATATGATAAGGAATGTTTATTTTCAGGTAATTTTTCATGGTTAAGAGCATTTGGGGTTGCTCCTTTATAAATTCTCCCTATAAAACAAAAGTAGGTTCTAGACAATAGACAATCTTCACCAGACCCTCACCAAAAAGAGAAGCAATGTGCTTTTTTAATATGAGATTCAAACCACAACACCATCTTAGTTGTTTTCATTCAGTAATATAGGCTCATACAAAAACATTTAACATTTATATATGAACAAAAGATGGATATAAAAATGATTATGCACTAAATGGAATCAACCAATCAAGAGTGATGATTTGGGTGGTAAACAGATGACTACTATTTGGAACACATGAAGACTAATGCTATTATTTCATAAAAAATCTTAAAAGTTAATTTTCATAAAGTAACATAAGGAGTTGTGGTATTATAATTATGGGATGAACATAGACATTTAAGAGTTAAGGCTATTCACGAATGATGACCAATATTCATAAAAAAATTTGAGAAAGTAAGCAATAATATTATTAAGGAATGTTAAAGGTGTCAGAACCCACTTTAATTGCTTTCCAGAAACTATTAATTGAATGTTGTTCTTTTGTTGAGGGTGTAAAGAAATACATTCACAATGTATCAATGTTTGCTTAAATCAAGGGTTCTATCCATCCTCTCAAGAACTAATTAAGCTACATGATAGCGAGAAAAATCAGTTTGGTAATGTTTCTGAAAATTGTCCACACATTAACAAAAATTGCTTAATAAAGTTAGATTTAACATCAATATACACATTTACACTTAAAATTAAAGTGTAAATGTGTTCTTCAATTACACTTGAAGTGCAATAAAGTCAAATTTAACATCAACACACTTAAATTTTCATAAGAATGTACAAAGTTCACATTTCTTTATAATCCTGATTAATCACAAAACTAATGAGACTCATGATCTAAAACAGCACCATAAGAAACTAAAGTTGATCATTGACAAAATAAATAAGTAAACAAAGAAGAGAAATGGGTAGTAGTAGGTAACCAATACAAAATGGAAAATATCAAACAGAAACCAATTTACAAAAACAAGTATAGCATCTTGCTTTTGCCTAAAATTTGTCTTTTATTGGACTATCTTTTCCCATCATGTAAACAATAGGTTCAATCAATCTAAAGACCACATCATCTTATTCAAGAATACAAATCCAAAAGTATAAAAGGATAAAAACTTGTGCATGGAAATAAATTAGGCATAGTTTATGACATACTGCATCAATAAGCACTTTACCTACCTCCATATTCACATTAACTCCATCCAAGGTTCCAATGCTACGTGCGATGCTCCATCAAGAAAAAAAAATGTTATGCTTGTAATAATAAATAATTAATTAGAGAATAATAAATTAAAAGTGCAATTAATACCTTATCATTGTCAAATGCTTTAGCATCACTGCCTTTATGTGTGTGTGCAGCCTGCAAATTTAGGAGTAATTAAAAATCAACAATAAGAGACAAACATGAAGCTGAAGTGATTGTAAGTCTAGTCTCAACCTTCATCAAACTCCCTTCTAAAAGAAATTAATTTATATAGATATAAATAAAAATGATCATATATACACACATAAATTTACAATAAAATCACAAATAAAATTACAAAATTTACTTATTAGAGTTTAGGACAAAAAAAAATTGAAAAGAACCTTTTCTCTATTTAAGTTGGCTCTTTTTATTTCTCATTTTTAGAAAAATCTTCTTCTCCTTCTTCTGCAGCCATAGCATGTAACCCTAATTGGAGAACTGTTGAACCAGAAGCAAATGAAATCAAAATAAATAAATCATTAGCTTGTAACCCTAATGAGTGAAATTGACGTTGTTTTCGGGGGAAAAAAACAAATGGGCACATGGCTAACAACAAGTACAAATGTGATTCATAAATAACCAAAACAAATTGGAAGAAGTAACAGTGATGGAACAAAAGGCACACAGAAAGCAGAAATTACCAAAAATAAAAATAAAAGACCCAGAAATCAGAAATTAAAGTCATAAATTTTGGAATAGCTTTGATTTTGAAATAACACAAAAATAGCAAATAATGAAAATGCAATAATGAAACTCAACCAAATTAGTCTTACCCACAAACTCAATAATCTTGGGGAAGCAGTCGGTTTGGCTGAAGACAGAGTTGTTTCTCTGCTTGAAGGTGTTGTTCGCTTGGCAGTGATGCTTTGAATTGCTGGAACCTCACATGGTGGATGGTAAGCGGCTTCGAGAGGCTGTTTGAGGCCGAGAAAGGGCGAGGCAGCATGCGACGGAGGGAGAGGTCGCTGTATGCGGCTCGGAGCAAAAGATGAAGAGATGAAGGACAAGAAGGAGAGGTGGCTGAGAGAGAAAAAGATGTGTAGGGTTATGAGATAGGTTATAAAACACTCAAAACTATGTAGTTTTGAGTTTTGTTGGTAGACATTAATTGTTTAATTATAATATTAATATTTTTTTGTTTTAATTTTTGTCTACAAATTATGTAATTTTATATTAAAATAATGTAAATTAAATTATAGTTTAATATTTTAATCATATTAATTTATTATTTGATAGCAATAGATATTATGCTATTTAAATTAATTACGATTAAATGTAAATTAATAAATATTTGATGAATATTGTCTATTATTTAATTATTAATTAAAACTGTACTTAAAATGTAATGTTTCATGTTACTTAATATATATATATAATTAGTATTATATAATAATGTTAAATTCTTATATAACATTAAAATTGCTTATAGCATCAAAACTACGTATTTTTTTAATCAAAACTATGTAGTTTTGGAATTTTGTTGTTATAGATATGTAAATTGTATTTTAATTAGTTAATATTAAAAATTATGATATATTATTTGTTAGTTAGAAATTTTAAAATGGATTGCTACCTATGCCTAGATCCTGGATAACTGGAAATTCAATTGATAAGACCTTTGTAGCTAATATCTTATTACAATTTTTGCTTGATTCGAACCATCTCCATCGAGCCTCTTTGATAGCACTAACCTATGGGTTCTTCCCACTAGCCATGGCTTGGTGTAACTTTTGGTTCTGATACCACTTGTCAGCGGGGACTTCTACATTAGCGAAGAAAGCTTTCACAGTCCTTGGAGGACTAAACCCATATGCAAAGGAAAATTTATAACTTGCCCTGGTTCTCTTTGAAAAATCCGAAAAAAATAGCTTCAATTGAGAGATATATGCTATTTATACATTAATTTAAATTTACATTACTTAATATTAATATTTATTTATTTATTACTTTAAAATACAAATATTAACACAATTTTTTACTATCCTAAAGATTTATTATT
>CATIWM010467284.1:0-15500 GCA_949671775.1 Mallotus repandus
AATTGAACAGAGGACTACACGGAGGAAGCTCAAGCAGTAGCTCACGTGAGGAGGCTTCTGGACATCGTGGCTTGCACCACCAGATTCGCCAAGCCGAAGCGATCACTGCCGTCCTCGCCGCCATCAGAATCCAAGTCCAAAAAACCTAACACCAGTCCGCCAGATGCCAGTGGTCGCCAGACATCACCACCATCGCTGCCGGCAACATCACCGTCAGGAACGGCGGCTACCTTATCGGAGAATTTGGACATGGCGGCGATTCACCCTACGCCAAAGCTCTCTGATTTCTATGAATTCTTCTCATTCTCTCATCTATCTCCTCCCATCCTAAGTAAGCCATCATTTTCTTTCAAATTCACTTATACATCCCTGAGGTTTATCACAATATACACTTCAGTACACTCTATTTGAAATTTAGCAATTTTACTCTTTCTGCTACTAGTGCATAATTTTTGAAGGAGCACGGTGTTTTGTAACGTACAATTCAGGGATTAAAATGCAATTAAATTTAGCATTTCAAGTGTTCGGAACTAAATTGTGGAGTATAATTATGAATTGAATTATACTAAAATGTGTATTGTGATAGAATATAGTGAAAAAATTTCAAATTCAGGGACTAAGGTATAGTTATATTTCAATTCATAGAGACAAAATTTGCCAATTTTTAAATGTTTATTGCTAAAGTGTATATTGTGGTAAATTTATGGGTGTTTTAATAGTTAACCTTTATTACTATAGTCGAAAAATATTATGGTTGCAGACTTGAGGAGGTGCAATAGTAAGGATGGAGAGCAGAGGAGCCCAGGTGACTATTTTGAAATTCAGGTACATTATTTCTTTTTGAAATGATTGTAAAGTTTATTTCTTTATTTGTTAAATCTATTGATTTTCAATATTTGACACTTTCCACATCATATTTCAGTAAAAACATTGTAAAAGTAAGCAATCATGCCATTTGTTAACAGCTCTGAGCTTTGAATCACACTGTTTGAAAAGTTAAGAAATGTAAGAATTGAATTTTGTTTGGTCAGTTCTCCTGTTCAGAGATGATCGTATTATTAGAATCCAATTCTCTTGACTTGAAAAAGAAGCAAGGAAGTTTGAAAAAAAAATGAAGTCATGCTGAAATATGGCATTGTTTTTTCTAGAATTCGATTCATTTGAACTCATTAACATGACTTGTTTCAAACTAGGCATTCTTATGAATTTGTACTTCTTTGGCTACTGAGTATGCTGAACCTGCATTCCGACTATATGTTTGCAGATTAAAATCTGTAACGGGAAGCTAATACATGTTGTGGCATCAGCAAAAGGGTTCTACACTGTGGGAAAGCATTTTTCACTAAGCCACTCCCTTGTAGATCTTTTGCAAAATCTCAGCCGAAATTTTGCTAATGTGAGTACTTTATATTTCTTGACATTGTCATATGCTATTTCTTTTTACTTTTGGTTTCCTTGTTATCCTGTTTTTTAATTAAGAGATATGAGGCTGTGATATTGCAGGCATATGATTCACTCATGAAAGCTTTTGTCGAACATAATAAGGTGACTTTTTCACGCTCCATGTTGATTGCTATGGATTTGACTGTTCTCATAAAAATTATGTCTGAGGTCTTGTAAACCTTTTCTCTGCAGTTTGGCAATCTTCCTTATGGATTTCGTTTAAATACATGGCTAGTTCCTCCACCTGTTGCTGAGTCTCCATCAAATTTCCCACCCCTTCCTACAGAAGATGAGAGTTGGGGTGGCAGTGGTGGAGGACATGGTAGAAATGGTGAATATGATGTTCGACATTGGGCCACAGATTTTGCAATATTGGCTGGCTTACCATGCAAGACTGAGGAGGAGAGAGTGACGCGAGACCGAAAGGCCTTTTTGCTTCATAGCCAATTTGTTGATGTTGCAATTTTCAAAGCTGTCGGAGCCATACGGCAGCTCATAAATTCCAAATTACATGCAAGAGAAGTAAATTGTCATTCAGGCTCAACCATTTTTGAAGATCGTGTTGGAGACTTGTCTATTGTTGTGAAACGTGATGCAGCAGATGCAATCTCGAAGTCTGTAGAAAAAGTTGATGGAAATCAGTTTTCTGGCATCTCTGCTGGGGAAGCTGCTCAAAGGAATTTGCTTAAAGGGTTAACTGCAGATGAGAGTGTAGTTGTTCATGTAAGTATATTGTTACTTTTTCCTAATTAGGTACTTACTAGCTTGCATAAAATAATTCATTCAAAATTGCAGGTAATGTGGAATCTCACTCATGTTTTTCTTATCTCTCTTCATATAATGGCCTTTATTGCCTAAGCCTACCTGCTTCTTACCTTCCTTCATCACCTTTCCTTCTCCTGTTCACTCGCTTGGCAATTAATACAAACACATATAAGCCCCCACTTGCATGCATCTATGATGTTTATTTGTGTATTTGTGTTTCAGGAGCTAATGCAAAACAAATTTTTATGATCTTAAGAAGTCAACCTATCTAAAACCAAGTGCAGTTCCTTCTAAAGAAAAAGATGAGAAAATAACAAGTAGCTATGCCTTAATTCTTCTGGATTAGCACTGTCAATCTCATCTTTCCAGACAACTTTTCAAGACCTTGTTTTCTGTGAAATCATGACAGCATCACTCTTACTGCCAAAATCTGCATTCTCTTTGGTTTTCTCCTTCTTGTGCTTTCAAACTGAAACTCCAAAACCCCTCTGGTGCAGCCTATTATTAATTGTGTTGCATGTGGTCAAATCATCTCAACTGGTTGAATATGACAGAATGGTAGAACAGGGAGTTTATATGAATGATTGAGCTTTTAAATGTTTTAATAATTCTTATGAGCAAAGAATGCTAAGATTACATCATCAATTTTCACAGGATACTTCTTCACTGGGTATTGTCATTGTAAGACATTGTGGATACTCTGCAACGGTAAGAGTTGTTGGTGAAGTGAAGAAGAGAAGCTGTGAGGCTCGAGATATTAAAGTTAATGATCAACCAGAGGGAGGCTTTAATGCTCTTAACATTAACAGGTCTGAACTATGAGCCAATTCTGTTTCTATCAGAAGGATTTACCAATTTGGTATGCTGTGAAAATATGCTAGGTGCTGACATGAACAGGAATTAATAACAATTATGCTCCTGGTTCTGCTGGTATATTGATAGAATGGTTCTGGTACATACTAACCAATCAAAAAAATGAATATTGTGAAATAACAAGATGTGGAAAATTAGCTTTCAGCTCTTATAAGATATGAGCTTTGTTTGTGGTATTCATATTCTCTGGGAGAAAGATGTGTAAAAGCTTGTGTTTAAAATCTGTGTGAAATCCTTACTGAAAGGAGGGCTAATTCTTGTTATCTAGTGTTTCAGAAGCATTTGAGAACCTTCACCATAATGAGATAAAATGCCATTTGTAACTCTACGAGATGCAAGGGGATTTCATTTCATTTCTTTTCTTTTCCTTTTCCTTTTCCTTTCCAGGAAGGTGCACCCTCAGATTGTTTTTCTGTCCCAATTTGATGACTAAACCCATTCAAACTGTAGCACTGCATGAACAAGAAAGGTTAAAAGTAAAAACAAAGGTTACGGTGGTGCCAATATATAGGATAGTTCAAATTTTTTTAATGTTTTTGAGAGTATAATTTATGTTTTTTAATGCAGTATGCTATTATTGAATTACCATGATTTAGTAAATTTCTGAACTCATAAGGTGCAAAACTTCTTGCAGCTTGAGGGTTTTGCTTCATAAACCTTGCTTTGCCGAATTATCTGGAGTTCAGCCACCTCACTCCACCTTTGATAATTTAGAAGCATTCAGATGTCTTGTTCGCCAACTAGTTAAGGAGAGTTTGATCAACCTGGAGAAGGCACCAACCACTTCTGAAAGGTCCATTAGATGGGAATTGGGTTCATGTTGGTTGCAGCATCTACAAAAGAAGGAAACTCTAACCGACACTGATTCTAAACGTTCTCGGGGGCATGATGAAACTGAACATGCTGTAAAAGGTCTTGGAAAAGAATTTAAATTTTTGAAGAAGAGGGATACAAAAACTAGTGTGGATAGCGCCCTTGAGAAGCAAGAAAATGGCACCAGACCATGCAGTCCAAATGCGGGAACTAATGAAGGACATAACAACGGAGAGTCCAATTGTGACTATGAATTGAAGAAATTGATTTCTGAAGAAGCTTTCCTGCGTCTGAAAGAATCTGGAACCGAACTTCATTTGAAGGTTGTATTGTAGTTCATTGAGTAGAGGACTGATGCTTTTTCTGATTGTCTTTCGGACTAACTGTTATTAAATTATTTACTGTAACAGTCAGGGGATGAGCTTATCCAAATGGCATACAGATATTATGACGAAATTGCTCTTCCAAAGCTGGTATATTTTGTTTGTATGCTGGATTGTGCTTGGCCAGAAAATTTGCCTTGCTTTGTGTATGGTTTATGATCTAGATTTGATGGTTTGTCAGGTAACAGACTTTGGCTCACTTGAACTTTCCCCTGTTGATGGCCGTACACTGACTGACTTCATGCATTTAAGGGGTCTACAGATGCGCTCGCTGGGCAGAGTAGTAAGTGTTCTTTCTGTGTGGATGTTTCTGTAGCTGTGTGCCAATGTCTCTTTGTGTACAAGTTGCAAATATTTCTTCTTGAAGCATGTTGCTTGATGAAACTAGTGATTCTTTTAACTGTTATATTCCTTTGAATCTATCTGTTTGTAGTTGAAAAATCATTTTCTTTAAGAAAGGTTGTATAATGCCTTCCAAGGAAATATTTCACTGGAAGCTTTTAGATTTTATGTTTACGTTTTGCATAACTTTCCAATTTTTTTTTTTTTGGTTCTGATCTTGTTGTAATTAGGTTGAACTGGCAGAGAAACTTCCTCACATACAATCACTTTGCATCCATGAGATGGTTACTAGAGCTTTCAAGCACATAGTTAAAGCAGTTATTGCATCTGTAGACAATGTAGAAGATCTATCTGCAGTCATAGCTTCATCCCTGAATTTTTTACTTGGATCCAATGGCATGGAGGGCAATGACCAACATATGAAGGATGATTATATTCTCAAAGTGAATTGGTTAAAAATGTTTGTTTCCAAAAGATTTGGTTGGACATTAAAAGACGAGCTTCTGCAATTGAGAAAGTTTTCGATTCTTAGAGGACTTTGTCACAAGGTACCCTCTTTTTTCATCTATTTTTTGGCTGCTAAAATACGTTTGAAGTGAAATTTTTTACTGATAATTCTTGTTCCAGGCTGGGCTGGAATTGGTTCCAAGAGATTATGATATGGACTGCCCAAACCCCTTTAAGAAATCTGATATTATTAGCATCGTTCCTGTGTGTAAGGTTGGGGCTTGTCTTCTGTTACTTTGAAATTTCTTTATGATGTTATAAGCTCAACATGAATTCTAAGTTTGTACTATGCTTTACAGCATGTAGGATGCTCTTCAGCTGATGGACGAACTTTATTAGAGTCATCTAAGATTGCTCTTGATAAAGGAAAGCTGGAGGATGCTGTTAATTATGGAACAAAGGTGTTAATTCATTTGCTGAATAAAAAATGCTATATTAATATCTTTATTTATTTAGGCCCTCATTGGTCTCATAATACTGTCTACTTGCTGAAGGCACTAGCAAAGATGATAGCTGTATGTGGCCCCTATCATCGGACTACAGCAAGTGCTTACAGTCTTTTAGCTGTAGTTCTTTACCACACTGGAGATTTTAATCAGGTAATGGGAAACTTACCTGCTGTGTATCAGATTTAGTTTACGGATTCAGTTTATTTACTTATTTGTTGTTTGATAAGCAAAGGAACTTTCCCTTATGATTAGAATAATCTGTTCAAGCAAAAGATAAGATGGTGCAATACAGTGCTAGAATTGCACATAAAAAAGTATTTAAGCTATTAAGTTTACTTATTGAATAATTTCAAGAATTGAAAATAGAGTTGGAAAGTTACTGGAGTATCTCAGATCTTTATGCCTATGCATTGAAGCAGTACTTCAGAATGCAATATATTGATTAGATGTTTTAAATTATGTGCACTTGCCAAGCCTATGTCAGATGTATCCCATCTACCATTCAGGGTACGACTGCCATTGGAGTTGATATATTTTCTTTCTTTTTTCTATTAGGCAACTATATATCAGCAAAAGGCTTTGGATATTAATGAGAGGGAACTTGGGCTTGACCATCCTGATACAATGAAAAGCTATGGAGATCTTTCTGTGTTTTATTATCGTCTTCAACACATTGAGTTAGCTTTAAAGTAAGTTAAAGTGACAACCCATTTTCTCTATTTGGCAATCATCTGTTTATATCTTTTGCTTAATTAGCTGGCCTAGAGTTATTAAAGCAGAAAAACCCAAACTGTCCCTTTACCTTTAATTTGCTTGGGAATTGAATTTGTAATAGATACGATTAATTTGGTCCTTTAACCAGTGTTGTTCTGTTATTTTCATTTTCACCCTTGTTCATTTCATTTTATTGGTAGATATGTGAACCGTGCTCTATTCCTTCTTCATTTCACCTGCGGACTGTCTCATCCTAATACTGCTGCAACATACATCAATGTGGCTATGATGGAAGAGGGCATGGGGAATGTTCACATTGCTCTCAGATATCTACATGAAGCTCTGAAGTGCAACCAGAGATTATTAGGGGTTGATCACATACAGGTCTTTCTCCTTAAAAACCAATCCACATGCCAATTTTAACTCCTTACTATGCTAGACATGCTAATTTATATTTTACTGTGATGTTTTTGTCTGACAGACAGCTGCAAGTTATCATGCAATAGCCATAGCTCTTTCATTGATGGAAGCATATTCCCTAAGCGTTCAACATGAGCAAACTACCCTTAAGATACTTCAATCAAAGCTTGGACCAGAGGATCTTCGCACTCAGGTAACCAGAAATTATATGGTCATGATTTATATCAACTTGTGAGCCTCAGTGTGGCATTCCTTTAAGTGTTGAACAATCTCAAATTTTATGAGATTGCCTAAACCACTGTTGATGGTAGTTCTGGGCTTTTTGATTTATTCCAAGGATGGCTGCATGAGATTCCATGTTGTCTGTCTGTAGAAATTGATACCTGCTGCTGATTGAGGTGTTTCATCTTCTAATGCAGGATGCTGCTGCATGGCTTGAATATTTTGAATCGAAAGCTCTGGAGCAGCAAGAAGCGGCACGAAATGGAACTCCAAAGCCGGATGCATCCATAGCAAGCAAAGGCCACCTTAGGTACTGAGATGGTATTCTCCACATTACTTGTTTTACGAACTGCAACTATAGCTTGGGGTACCAAAATCTCTGACCCTTTGTTGCAGTGTATCGGATCTCTTGGATTACATTAGTCCTGATCAAGATTCTAGAGGAAGTGATGCACAGAGAAAACAGCGGCGTGTGAAGGTAGTCTTAATTGCTTGTGACACATTAGTTCGAGACATGTAATTTTAAATTTAGCAAAATTATCTTAAAACTTGAGGTGCGTTTGTTGCTAATTTGTTGCAAAGACTAATGTACCACTGATCTGATTAAAAATTGTCAGCCAACTATAATGGGCTTGTCAAGTGTGGCTCTGACAGCAAGAAGTGTGTTCGATTAACTTTCTTTACAATGTATTCCTTCAGAGTTATTACATCAGCTTCATCTTGCTTTGCCTATACTTAAGGCAAAAAGGAGGGAAAAGGCTTAATGTTCCATTAATCTGACTTTGCTCTAAACTGGGAATTTTGAACTGTTTTTTCACATTTTGAATTCCCCCAGAATATCGTTGGAGAACATTAAAGTTATCCACTGAATTCTTCTGGCACATTGATCTAATAGATCTACTACTTGAAAAGAATAGCAGCTTATCTTTCTTCTTTCAAAATTTGACAGGTACTGCAGAGTAGTGATAAAAGCCGCCAAGATGAAATAGTTGAAAATGCAGTGGTCCATTATGGATTGGAAAATGAAATGCCTTCGGGTAGTGGAAATGATGAAGAAGTAAAGTTGGATGCGGTTCAACTTGAAGAACCAGAAGAAAAAAGTGATGTTGCTGTATACAGTGCCACAGTTTCAAGTGAAGTTGAAGAAATAGCAACCGATGAAGGATGGCAAGAAGCAAACCCAAGAGGGCGTTTGGGAAACAACGGCAGCAGGAAATCTGGTCGTAGGCGACCAACTCTTGAAAAGTTAAATGTAAATCGGTCTGAATACTTGAATTTCAGAGAAAACAACTACAGGAGGGATATCAATTCATCAGCCCAAAAAGCAGTTCCCAGGGCCAAGACAGCTGAGATGATACCATCCAAGCAATCAAAAATACATGGTACAAGTGTTACGGAGAATTCAATTAAACGGCAAAAACCTACATCTCCAGCAAATCTCACTGCCATGGCTTCAAAATCTGTATCTTACAAAGAAGTGGCTGCAGCACCGCCAGGTACTATTTTAAAACCATTACTAGAGATGGTAGAAGAATCAAATGAGAAAAAACCTGAGACCCAGACGTGCAGCGACCAGCATGAGACAGTGAATGAAGAAGAAAGCAAAAATATTCTAGTTGTTGATAATGCACTGGATGACACTGACACAGATGGAATTCATGATAGTGGGACTCAATCAGAAAATTCTGGCTCCGAACCTGATGAGGTTTCTAGTTCTTCTAACCCGGAGAAGTCAAATGAAAAAAATGGAAGTAAGCTTTCAGCTGCTGCGGAACCATTCAGTCCTGGAGCACTCTCCATGGTTCAACCAGTAAATTCAGTTGCCATGACAAGCATTTATGACGTAAGAGCTAGTCAAGGTATGCTTTCAGAGCCAGTGGCACCTCCACTTGCTGCCAGAGTTCGTTGTGGACCCAGATCTCCACTATATTATAGAACTGCTAGATCTTACCGTGTGAAACAAGGCTTGCTGAAATACCCAGCTCCCATGACAATGCCTCCTAGAAGCATGAATCCACATGCACCAGAGTTTGTGCCCAGAAAAGCTTGGCAGACAAATCCTGGAAGTGGAAATTCAGATGTTGTAAATGAGTCAAACACTTCGCTAGAAAAAAGCAAGGAAGGAAATGAAAAATTAGACAAGGAATCTTGCAATGAAGTCAAAGATTGTAGCTCAAGAACGACCAGCTCTGAGTCTGAGAAGTCAGAGCTTGCAAGGCAGATACTTCTTAGCTTCATTGTGAATTCAGTTCAGCATAATGTTGATACCGGAAGTGAGCCTGTACCCAGTGAGAAGAAGCCTAGCAGTACTGGAAGTTCTTCAGATGCAATTGCAAATGACAGCGCTATCATTAAAATTCTCTATGGGAATGATGGAAAAACAAACCGTGTTACTCAGTCTGGTGACGACGAACAAAAAACAATGCCTGTTACTCATTCTGGTGATGATGAACAAAAAACAATGCCTGTTACTCAGTCTGGTAATGATGAACAGTCTAAAACAATAGATGTAAATAAAAAGAAAAATGTTGATGGTGAAGGATTTATCGTTGTAACAAAGAGGAGGAGAAACAGGCAGTTGCCAAATGGGGTGACCGGGTTATACAATCAACAGTCAATATGTGCTTCAGTTCGTTGAAGAAAGAGGACTACAAAAAATCCAGTGGAAAGGTTCAGTTCTTGTTGGGCAGTTTTCCTTTATAAAAGTCTGACAAGCTCTTCTTGTGGCCTTTTTAACAGCATAGAAATGATCGAGAGACAATGTAGAAGCAAAGTTCTAATCGTAGTCTGTATTTACTTCTATTTGTTTATGGTCCGGTCCAGCTTGGTACATTCTAATAATCTCTGTAAAAATCTCAATTCTCTATTTGTTTAGAGATTTTGCTTGATTAATAAAAGGGTAATTGGCAACCTCAAGGACTTCTTCCCCCCCTTCTTTTTTTTTCTATTCAATGACTAATAAGTTGTGTTTAACACTATTGTTGCTGTTATGCAACATTCTGCGAATTATGATAGAATCTGACTCAAAATCAGCAATCTCTTGGGCATCAGGGTGATCTTAACCTCCCTGGATTCAGAATGGTTTTGTAAACACAATCCAAACTATTATGAACTTTATTCCTCCTATTCGCTTTGTTTACACTCAGCCTGAGGTAACTCTATTGCGGATCAGTTGGCTAAAAAATGTGTTGTAAGGCTCACCTTTGAGCTCTGATACTCTCTCTCTGTTTTTTTGTCAAAATTTTTTATTTATGGCTGATGAACCATAGTGGATCCTTTCTTAATTTTTTTTTTAGTCAAGCAAGTGCTTTGGTCATAGTATCTCTTTACTTCTCTTTTTTCATCATGCCCATTTGTTTAGCAACATCAGTGTTGTAGTATCAGTTTTTTGGTTTGTTATTTTCTACTGATCATTCTATTTTTTTTTTTCCAAGTTTTTGTCATGAGTTTGCCTAGGTTTATTTTTTTTTTCAGAAAAGCCAATCAGCTTGAGTTTAGTTGACATTATCATATCAATTTTTTTTATATTATTGTTAATGAAATTTTCTGTTTATAAAACAAATTATTGTCATTGAATCGCTGGTTAAAATGCAATAAATTAAATATTGCAACATCTTGGACAAGCTATCAAGCATTTATTTTAATCATCTGTCTTGAGGAGCAATTCCTGGAAAGTTCCTACTAATTCATTTTCATTATCCCATTATTTCAACCCTTCTTTAATCAAGAAAATATTAGACAAAGCTATCTAAATGAATCTGCATTAAAATTTTACTAAAATATTAAATCTTTCACTTGGAGGACAAGTGTGTGATCAGAAAAACATTGAAACTTGGTGTGATAACCTTTTCTTTTTTAATCAGGAAACATTGACTTATTATATCATCTACTATATATATATATATATATACATACTTCAAAAGTTGAACAAGCAAAGAAAAGGATATGTGTCCCCCATAGATTTCAGATTTCCACATGAAATTACTGCTTTATAAGTTTGGTGGAGAATAAATAATCAAGGGAAATTTCATAGTAGAAGAAAAATCCTTATGCTGGTTCAAAACTAATAGCAGAAGAAAACATGTTTTATATATTATATTTATATACACAATGAATTGAAAGCACATATTTATTAACATTATACCAACAATGTTTGACAAGTGTAACTGAATTTGAATTGCATTACTCTTTTCATAAAACAATGTACAGTGATGTATATTATAATTGACCATGTGAGATTTTTTATTTTATTTTTTTGGTCAGTACCAGATAATAAATGTTATTAATAAAAACTTTATTCTTGCCAATATAAACTTTCTTGCTGCAACCTGCAAGACTATTGCTGCTAATGAAGCCTTTTTCTGTCTTTCTTGTATATC
Source organism: Mallotus repandus (assembly GCA_949671775.1). Lineage (NCBI taxonomy): Eukaryota > Viridiplantae > Streptophyta > Magnoliopsida > Malpighiales > Euphorbiaceae > Mallotus > Mallotus repandus. The sequence continues at coordinate 11,311 of CATIWM010467284.1, forward strand.
TTTTTTACTCTGTCAGCTTCCTGTGGTTGCAAGCTGACGCCTCAGGAAATGACACTGATCGAGTTGCTTTGCTCAAGTTTAAAGAAAAGATAACTAGTGATCCACGAGGGATTTTCGGCTCATGGAATGACTCTGTCCCCTTTTGCAACTGGCCTGGAATCACATGCAGCAGCCGGCACCAGAGAGTCACATCCTTGGTGTTAGATAGGAAGAATTTATTCGGATCTATAGCGCCTTATATTGGCAACCTGAGCTTTCTCAGCCTCATCAGCCTCAGGGAAAACAGTTTACATGGTGGAATTCCACAAGAAGTTGGCAGGTTATTTCGACTGCAAGAAATTCTTCTCGATAACAACACATTTGAAGGGGAAATTCCATCTAACCTGACAGGTTGTTCTCAGCTCAGAGTGATCAGTTTACAAGGGAACAATCTGACAGGAAGGATCCCAGCAGAATTTGGTTCACTAGTAAAGCTTGAGGAGCTTTGGCTTCGGATGAACAATCTGATGGGGAAAATCCCAGCTTCTTTGGGCAATCTTTCATCGCTGAGGGTCTTTCATGCGACATTCAACAATTTTGTGGGAGATATTCCTGATTCTACGGGTGGATTAACAAGCTTGACAACTTTCAATGTCGGAGCTAACCAATTATCTGGTGAAATTCCTGCATCAATTTTCAACATCTCATCTATCACAAGGTTTGTAGTCACACACAACCAACTTAATGGGAATCTGCCCAACAGTATAGGCCTCACTCTTCCAAATCTCCAATTTTTTGGTTTTGGTGAAAATAATTTTGTAGGATCAATTCCAGAAACATTGTTCAATGCCACCCAACTGGAAATCATCGATCTTGGCTTCAACAACTTTGTTGGTCAAGTTCCAGTCACTTTGGGAAATCTAAAAAATCTGTGGAGGATAAGACTTCATGAAAATAACTTGGGAAGTAATTCTAGTAATGACTTGGCTTTTATTACTTCTTTGATAAACTGTACGAAGCTCAAAATCTTGGATTTTGGCAAAAACAATCTTGGAGGAGTTCTACCCAATTCTGTGGCCAATTTGTCAACTGAACTCAATCTATTTTATTTTGGAGACAATCAAATCACAGGGACAATTCCTGCAGGGTTAGAGAATCTCATCAACTTAACTGGATTGGTCATGCACTATAACCTTTTCACAGGTGTTATTCCTGATTATTTTGGAAAGTTTCAGCAATTACAAGTTTTGGATTTGACTCGAAACAGATTGTCAGGTCAGATTCCTACCTCCTTAGCTAACCTCACTAGACTGTCTGAACTCTACCTATCAGAAAACAATCTTGAAGGAACAGTTCCTGAAGGTCTTGGAAACTTGAAAAGCTTGTATATCTTAGCTATTTCAACGAATAAACTCACTGGAGCTATACCCCGTCAGATTCTGACCCTTTCTTCTTTATCACGAGAATTAGACTTGTCGCAGAACTTATTTACCGGTAACTTACCTCTGGATATAGGGAAGCTAACTAGCTTGACAAAATTAGATGTCTCTATTAATAATCTTTCAGGTGAAGTTCCTGCCGCTATTGGAAATTGCTTGAGCCTGGAATATCTTGACATGCATGATAATTCATTTGAAGGATCCATTCCACCAGCATTGGCTTCTCTAAAAGGTCTTCAGTACTTAGATCTTTCAGGAAATAAGTTGACAGGAAAAATTCCTGAAGATCTTCAGAGCTTTCAATTTTTGCTTCATCTGAACCTTTCTTTCAATGATCTTGAGGGCGAGTTACCAATTGAAGGAGTCTTCAGAAATGCAACCGGATTGTCACTAATTGGGAACAGTAAGCTTTGTGGTGGTGTTCCAGAGCTCAATTTGCCAAAATGTTCAAAGAAGATGATGAAGAAACGCAAGGAGATGATTAAGCTAGCAATCGCTATTCCTTGCACAACTGTATTTGTCCTTCTGATATTAGCCTTTCTTGTGCATTTTAAAAGAAATCGGAAGTCATCTCCAGCACTGTCTGCATACCTGAGCCACCTTCAGAGGTCATCTTCTGCATCCTTAATGATGCATCGAATTGTTCCGAAAGTATCTTACAGAGACCTCTCGAGGGCAACTGATGGATTCTCCTCTTCCAATTTAATTGGAACTGGAAACTTTGGCTCTGTATACAAGGGAATTCTGGATCAAGTTAGAAGACCAGTAGCTGTTAAAGTCCTGAAGCTTGAACAAAAGGGCGCTTTTAAGGGTTTCATTGCTGAGAGCAAAATATTGATGAATGTCCGTCATCGAAATCTTGTTAAGATGTTGACATATTGTTCTAGCATCGATGATAAACTTAATGAATTTAAAGCTCTAGTTTTTGAATTCATGGAAAATGGGAGTTTAGAGGTTTGGTTGCATCCTGATACTGGCAGTAAATGCAAAAGAAAAAACTTAGACCTTCTTCAGAGACTGAATGTTGCAATTGATGTGGCATCTGCCTTGCACTATCTTCATGACCTCTGTAAGAGACCAATCATTCACTGTGACTTGAAGCCAAGCAATGTTCTTCTAGATAATGATATGGTTGCTCATGTGTGCGATTTTGGTCTAGCAAGGCTCCCTTCAACTTCTAATGCCTCCTCTCAAAGTCAATTCAGCACAACTGGAATCAAGGGAACAATTGGTTATGCTGCTCCAGGTATTTCAACTTCTTTACATTGATCATAGTGTTTTCAGTTATTGTCATGTAGTGAACATATACGTATAGTTTGTTAAATGTTAAATGTCTTTTTTAAGATTTATTAGGCTAACAGCTCGGTGGTCAAGTATTTGCCTAGACTAGAGTTTAAATTTTGGACTTCATATATTTGTGACTTTGACACCTTTATCGGTTTATCTCATTAACTTACAAACTGATCATTTAGACATTTTAACGCATACAAAATAAAACTTATTGATACTTTTAAGGATTATTTGAGTCGGTTAAATGATATTTTTAACTAAATTGAAATTAAACTATTTACATATTGCAGAGTATGGAATGGGTGGTACAGCATCCAAAGAGGGCGATGTATACAGCTTCGGAATCCTCCTGCTGGAGATGTTCTCAGGAAGAAGACCAACTGATGAAATCTTTAAAGACGGCTTGAATCTGCATGTCTTTGTGAAGTCTGCATTACTAAAAAAACTTGTGCACATTGTAGACCCAAACCTCCTCCTGGCAGAAGGAGATATTGATCAAGAACAAGAAATAAAAGCAGCAAGAAAAGCTATTAAAGAAGATGATCAGAATATGACAGAGGAAGGCACATACAGCAGTGGCGATGACCTGAGCAATGTGAATTCAGATACCTATAATTGTCTCCTTTCAGTTCTGGAAATTGGTGTTATCTGTTCAGCAGAATCACCTTCACTGCGAATGAGCATGAGTACTGTAATCTCAGAGCTGCAGTTGATCAAGAATGCTTTCTTGAGGGAAGCAGACCAACCATAAAGATTCAAGATTAGTTAATTAATTTTATAATTAAACCACACTTCTTTTTAGCACCAGCACTCTATTTATATGTACATTAGATGTGTAAAGATTAAAGATGTTTTCTATAGGCAACAGGAATGCTTGCTAGAACAATCATGTCCCTTCCAGATGGCTAAATAATTGAACTTTTTGTGAAAAGGACATGGGTCTATATATATATATATTTATATTTATATAATCTAATTGAAGAACCATCAATTTTTAAAGACTTTTTTTTTTTAAGACCGAATGACTAAACATTGACAGGAAAAGTTTGGCAAATGACTGAGCATCGGAAGTGAAACAATTTGTCATCCAAATTGTATTTTTTTTAAGTTTTTACTTGCTCCGACTAGACTTAATTTAATCCCTACTTAAAATTATAAAGATTATAATTTTATAATTTTAAGTAGGGATTATCATGATTTGAATTAAAGGGTTTGTTTGGTATAAATAAATTTCATAAATTTTGTAGAATTTATTTGCAAATCCACATTATGCATGTTTGGTTTAAATGAATTTTTTGTAAAATTTATTTCCAAATCCAACTTTTTACATTTATAGAATTGACTATAATTAGAGTAAATTTTAATAAAATAGTTAGAATTTGCAAACAAATTTCACAAATTTTAAGCTTATATTTTCAAATAACTAAAATATCCTCATTACGTTTATTTGCACCTGCACATACAGTGTAATGTTCATTTTCT
>CATIWM010467290.1:0-14815 GCA_949671775.1 Mallotus repandus
CTATTTTGTTGTTTGACAGGTTTGGAAGGAATCTTCTGGCTAAAGTCTTCTACAGATTCAACTTCTCATTGCTCTGCGGACCTTTGTGGTTGCGTTTAGCTATCAATCACCTAGTTGTTACAGTATGCTATTGCGTATTCTGCAAAGGAGAATTGATATAAATAGCCCAGATGAACTCAATCTTCTGGAGGACAGCATGCTGGTTAGTTTTCTTGCCATTTTATATCTTGTGAAGAAGTGTGAGAGAGGGAGAATATGAAATGTCTGCCTTCATTATCAAATGTAATCATAACAAGTGTAATTTGCTTCATTTTGAAGTTATGGGAAGCCACACTATCACATGCTCTTGCAATGGTGCCTCAACTATTAGCATGCTTTCCATGCCTGGTGGAAATCCTGGAAAAAAGTTTTGATCCCTTGCAGGTTAGCTTCATTGGATCAAATGACTGTGTATTATTTTCTATATGCATTACTATATTTTTGTATTTAGGATCGTTTTAATTTGATATAAAATTTTATCTAATGCATCTAAATATTCTGAATTAGTGATATTTCTGTTGCTTCACTGCATGTGTTACTGACTTGGTCTTTTGATTGGATGTTAACAATCAGTTTCCACGTATGGATACTTTTAGGTTGTTGTTTTAGAGTTTGCATCTTTTGGACCTTACTGCTTTTTTTTTCAGCCATCATTTTGTGAAATTTGTTTTGCCTTATAAATTGCAGGTTGCAATCAATATAATTGAGAGTTATATAATTTTGGGTGGGACTGAATTTCTAAGCATGCATGCTTCCAGTGTAGCTAAACTTCTTAATCTGATAGTTGGAAATGTTAATGATAGAGGCTTACTCTCAACCCTTCATGTCATTGATATTTTAATACATGTATCTATATTCAAAACTTCTATTTTTTGAATTTCCTAGGCACAATTACTAAGTTATAACAAGTAAATATATTCATGATCATTAAATTTATCACATATTCCAATGTGGTCTTTGGATGTTAATTGTTTATATAAAAATTATTAGAGCTCACACATTGTTGCAATAAGTTTTTAGAGCTGGATTCTAGCATCTATCTAGGCCTATTGGAAGTCACATATTCTTTTCTCTGTCCATTTTCCTTCTCCATCACTGTTCGACTTTCTCTGTATATCCTTCCATTGGAACACCTATATAAAAATAAACGTTCTTCACATTCAGACATGAACAAAATTAATTTGGTATTATAAGATATGAATGGTAACATTTTTCCCTGTTAATAGCTAAGGTGAAATTCTTGTTATTTTGGACCTTTAGCAAAGTTAACGCTTTTGTTTTTCAGTGTTATTACTTTTTGTTTTTCAGTGTTGTTGCTTTTTATTGTTTTTGGTTTTTCAGTGTTGTTGCTTATTGTTTCTTCTTTTTTCAGTGTTGTTGCTTTTTTGTTTTTAGTATTGTTGCTTTTTGTTGATTGTTTTGCTTTTGTTGTTTTTCATTTTTTTTGGATGTTACAAATACGCCATAAAAATTTTTAGTTAATTTTTTTGTTAAATACACCAAATAAGTTTTGTTTTAGTTAATTTTTTTGTTAAATATTTTTACTTTTAACTTATGATATTTTTTAAGGATGAGACAACAAGTTTGCATTCATATAAAAAAGGACAAGAGAATTATGTTTTACATGATACATATTTATTCTATAAATGAATTTTATTTTCATTTATTGTATTAAAGATGTGTTACAATATTTTTAATACATGTAACACATATATTAAAACTCACTCCATGTAATACATGTGACAAACTTCCATAAGTTGGCAAATGAACAAATCTTTTTAAGAAATTGAACCCCACAATCAACTTGATTTTTTTATATGTTGGGCCTGGGTTTAGGAAACTAATATTTTTACATAAATAATTTTTAGATACATTATGAAGAATTTAAGGTAATGGGTAGTGACACTTGCACATGGAAATGAATGAGAGGCAGCGTTGGAGAGTTGAAGAGGACTCCTTGTTACGTGCATATGTTAAACATTAAGTAACAATACTGAGAAAAATATTGAGCAAAAAATAAAAGGACCTTGCTAAAGGGATAGAATCTATCCCCAAAAATTTGGATAGAAAAAGTAAAATGACGATATAACCCAAACGTAATTTTGACTGGTGAAAATATTTTCTAAGAACTATCATTAATTAACTTAAATTGTGATATTAATTAATGCATCGAAATATTGAGCCATTTATGCTATTATCCAATTTTCAAAGTAATCAGTATTGGTGAGATGAATACACTCTATCCCATAAATATCACATTTGCTTGACTATATAACTTCATCATACCGGAATTTGAAATTTTTGTTCACAGTAATTTTAATATCTAACCTGGTGATAATTTTTATATAACGTGGTGAATCATTTTTATATTTAGAGTTAATAACAACAAAGTCACTTTGTAGTGTAAATTGTTGTCCATTTTTATATTATCACAATAGATTCTTTGTAATTCAGTAATCAAATCTCAGAAATGGCAGATGATAATAGGTCTACTATAAAAGAAGTAATTCGACAGATATTTAGTGACACTAAGTCTAAATATTTAATCAATACAAATGCAAGTGTGGGGAAAGGGAATATGAAGGTAAAAAAGATGAGGAAGGTTTTGAAAGGGATGTGGAAAGTTTTGAAAGTGATGCGGAAGGTGTTGAAAGGGATATGGAAGGTTCTGAAAGGGATGAGGATGATTTTGAAAGGGATGTGGAAAGTTCTGCAAGGGATGTGGAAGGTTCTGAAAATGATGAGGATGTTTTTGAAATGATTATGGAAGGTTCTGAAAGGGATGTGGAAGGAGTTGAAAGTCATGTTAATGTAGTTGAACAAACTGGTGGTGTGGAAAATGTCAATGATATTTTGGGAAATGCAAAAACAGGTCCTCAACCTGGAATGGTTTTTGCGAGTTTGGATAAATTATTTGAATTATATCAAGAGCATGCTAGGTTGAAAGGATTCTCTGTGGCCAAGAGGTATGGTCATAAGGGCAATGTTAGAAAGTATCAGACAATAAGTTGTGATAAAGGTAGAAAATCTTACGCTAAACGCACAACTAAGAGGTCTTACTACCCTACAAATTTAAATACTGTGAGGAGAGATGAGGTTTGAGTTGTAAGCTCAATAAAGAATGAACACAACCATGACCTGAATCCTGATATGAGCAGATTAATGCCTGCTCATAGGAAATTGAATTCTAGTGTGAAAAGAACGCTCGAAGCACTTGATATTGCTGGTATTAGGCCATGCAAAAGCATGCAGTTGATAGAAGTATAGTCAGGTGGTCCAGCGAATTTAGGATGCCTATCAAAGGATATGAGAAATTACATAGACAATCAGAGGAGGTTAAGGTTAGGTGATGGAGACGCTGAAGTGATCCAGAAGATATTTGTGAGGATGCAACAAATGGATGGGGAATTCTTCCATTCCATAGATGTTGATAATGAAATAAGACTATGGAATATGTTGTGGATTCATCCTCGTGGAAAAGTTGCATATGAGGAATTCCATGATGTTGTCACTTTTGATACAACATATCTTGTAAATCGATACAAGATGCCTTTGGGTACTGTTGTTGGAGTGAACTACCATGGGCAATCAATTTTGTTAGGGTGTGCTTTGATTTCACATGAAGATATTGCCTCATTTAAATGGCTATTTTTGACTTGGCTAACTGCAATGAGGGACATACATCCGACTGCCATTCTAACCGATCAATGTGAAAGCATAAAGAGTGTTGTTAAAGAACTAATGCCTAACGCTATTCATAGTTATTGCCTATGGCACATATTGTGCAAGGTACTTGAGAAATTTAAGCATGTGTGAGAATATAATAAAGTCGTATATGAATTCAAAGGTTTAATATATAACAGACTTACAATTGAGATATTCGAGCAAAATTGGAGCAATTTTTTAATAAATTTTGAACTTGAGGCTAACGATTGGCTGGTGAAGTTGTATTCTGAGAGGCGTGCATGGGTTCCTGTGTACTTGAATGATATATTTTAGGCAGGAATGGTGTCAACTCAAAGGAGTGAGAGTATGCATGTGTTCTTTGATGGATACATTAACGCAAGGAGTACTCTTAAACAGTTTGTTGAGCAGTACGACATGACATTAAGTGACAAGGTTCAAAAGGAGTTTGAAGCTGATCATGACTCCAAACATAAAAAAATCCTGTGTCTTTCAAGTTTTAAGTGGGAGAAGGCATTCTAAAGAGTTTTTACAAATGCCATGTTTAATTTGGTTCAAGAACAAATTAAAAGGATGTTGCACTACCACGATGAACTAGACCAATATGAACCAGGTGAGACCGGCATTGAAAGGTACAAAGCACTTGAAAGATCAATCATAAACGATTGGTATTTAAAGGAGTTCATTTACACAGTTGAGTACATTGATGATGGAAAATATTTGAGTTGTAATTGCAAGAAATTTGAAACAACTGGTATTTTATGCTACCACATATTCAATGTTGTAGCAAAAAAAACATGGAAGAGATAAACGAAAGATATTTTCCCTATAGGTGGCGAAAGGATTTATTCCATTGGCATTCAACGATCTTCTTCATGGGAGGTTATCCATACATGACGGATGAATATAAGAAATTCATGGAACTTCAGAATACATTCAACCAATGTGCCGATTTGGCTTTGGATGCTCCTACAAAAAGACAGTTTCCAAAGCAACGCTTAGAAGCCATAAAGAATGAATTGTTGAATATGAATGGAATTATAAATGAAGAAACAAATGTTAATAGAATTGTTGGAAATGGTAATGGAAATGACGTCGATCAGCCAATTCAAAATCCTGTAGTCATGGCCACTCGTGGGAGGCCACCTGTCAATTGGATAAGAGGAAGAAGGGAAGGAAATCGCAGTTGAAGGAATAATGGTCACGGTGATCGCGGTAGAGGAGGAGGTGGGAGATGTGTTAGATCGTCTGTTCAGCAAAATGCATTGACACCGGTAATATTTAATCAAGGTAGCCAAGCTTCTGTACACCCTAATGAAGAGTCAAGATTTAATAATTTTGATGTACCCCAATATCGACACTATTTATAAAATGATTTTTAGTTGGTCTGGCTGTAGTGTTGATAAATAAATATCATTACATAAAATTACATTAGAGAAACTCAACAATGAAGGCTACTATTCTTAATGAAGATGAGGAGGTAGAGAGGTGTTAGATCCTCTGTCCAGCATAATGCACAAGCACCAGTAATATTTGGTCAAGGTAGCCAAGTTTCTGTACACCCCATTGAAGAATTCAGTAAAATTTTTTTTTTTTACCAAAACAAGTAAAATAAATTTTTATGTACCCTAATTTTGACACTAAAATTAGTTGGTGTGGCTGAATTATTATGGTGTTGATAATTACTTATCATTACATAAAATTACACTGTTTGAAACTCAACAATGAAGACTACTGTTCTTATTAAAATATCATTATATTATTATAATTGTTTTTACTGTAAAAATAGAAGCACTCACTAATTCTCATTAGAGAAACTGATTTATAATGAAGATCGTTATCAAACCTAAAATTTCTTTGTTTTTGGTTTTTATTATTTTAAATTTTTGTAAATTGATATGTGATGTTTTAAAATATCTTTTTCATCCACAATGTTTTGTTATAATTGCACACATCATTGATTCATGTAAGTAGTTATCCCATATAATGCATAATGTGCACTTCACCATATAATTATCATGAACTACAAGGAGTTTGACATACTTCACAATGGCACATATTCTGGTTAGTTCTTTTTAGTTGCATAACCATCCTGCAGCTGGATATGCTATACTCAAAACTCTTTGAGTTAATGACCTAATGTTTATATTACCAAGAAAAAAAAGTTACACCATCTGATAAAGAGCGTGATGATTACAAAATCTAAATGGATTTTCATTTGAATATACATTGGTGAAAATGTACTTCACCACAAGTTACCACCTTGGAACTGAATAAAAAGAAATACTATTGAAAACTTCACCACAATTCTCACATACTTCACTCATCAAAAATAGTATTGAAAAGACCATTTAAATGACATTTTATAGTGCCATTTCACCTTATATGAAACTTATCTCCCGATACAATTAATCAGGTGTAAAGTGTCTTCAAAATCTATTGTTTTCATGTTAAATATATTAACGTAAAATTTGTTGATAATGAAATTTTTTTTGAATAAAATGATAATGAAAGTTAATAAAACAAAATATAAACAAAATTAATATGCAATTTAAACATTATCAACAAGCAAGAGATGGTGAAGTTTATATCCAACAAGCAGAACATTATACATATGCAATCTAAAATATTATCAATTAACATGCAATAAAAAATTATCAATAAAACATGAAACATATAATATTATCAATAAAACAGGTCATATATAAATAAAATTAACATGCAATATTAACAAGCAGAGCATTATAAACTTAAAAACATAAAAATTCTTTCTGATGTAATTCATATTCATCATAACATATATATATATATATATATATAACAAAATTAACATGCAATATAAACAAGTAGAGCATTATAAACTTAAAAACATAAAGATACTATCAGATGCAATATAAATAAAAAATATTTAGAAAATTTAACTTAAAAAAGAAAATTAATTTGTCCAAAATTTAAATAAACTAAAAATCATAAAAAATACTTAATTTGTCCAGATATTTAAATAAACTAAAAATCATAAAAAATACTTAATTTGTCCAAATATTTAAATAAACTTAAAAGCATAAAAAATACTTTCAGATTCAAGATGAAGGAGAAGGTGCATCGTCTGCATTATATTCACCCCCTAATATTACCATCTCCTCAAGTTCCTACGCTGCACCTTGGACCTCATTATCTTCTTCCTCCTCAATGAGTTCATCCTCATTTTCTAACAGCGGTAGGTCCTCATCATCATTTAAAAGCATCCAAGCAGGGATAGGGACTGGAGGTTCGGTCCCCCCATGCGGTGGAGGACCGTACAGAATCTCATTAAAATTGTTCAGTGTGTGCACACAAAGATCCATAATTTCTGGTGTCTTTATCCAGAAAATGAAAGTCCATATTTGACAAAAGTGGTAGTGGTTGAAAATGTCATGCAAACCCTCATCTAGAGAAAATTTGTCCTTTTCCCGCTCCAAGTTCTCTACCACTCGAACACACCATAAGTGGTATGGCGGTTCTTTGGTTATTCATATAGTAACCAAAGGAGCGATTCTCCCTTCCAATCCCCCTAAAGCTCTATTTGGTATGGTTTGTAAAATCAAATAAATTTTTTTAATGCAAATATAAATAATAATGAAGATTGAACATGAAATATATATGACTTACTATTGTTTATATCGGTAGTTGTCGGACGGTGTGCATGAAGGACCTTCCTTCTGGGTATCCTTCAGATACATTCTTCAAATATGAAGCAGCAGTAGCAGCCATTGATGAAAGTAACAAGTTTTTTTTTGTCACAGAATAATTTTGCACTGTTAATGAAACGTTAAACAGATAAGAGAGAAGTGTTCTGGAAATGAAAAGTTAAACGTGTGATAAATAAGAAATGAAAAGTTGCCACATTTATGAAAAGATAATTATCAACGATTCAACCAGCAGTCAAGGTATAATTTGTCTTGGAAATCATGAAAAAAATAACCAATAAAAATGGTGGCTAAAATGACGTAACATAACAAGTGTGTGTACATATATGTATATATGTAACTTTCAATTAAACGACATAAGATTTATTTTAAATGATGTAGTCTTTATATATGTATGTAATTTAAGGTTAAACAACGTAGTATTTATTTTAAACGACGTAGTAATTATGCTACATATATACATACATATATATGATACACCGATTTTCAGTTAATCTATATTTGCAATAACTTAGTTTTTTGACATTTTTATTCAATAGTAACACACCTTTTATAGTTTTTTTTAAATAATTATTATTTTAACCTTAAATCAACATTATTGATTGTCAATAATGTTGATAACAACTATTATTCATAGTTTATATTTCAATATCTAATGTCATTATCAATCAATATTAAATTAAAAAAAAAACTACAATTGTTTAACTTATAATAGTTTATCCTCCTTTTATAGTCAAGTGGCTCGTGTGATTAGGGGTCTAAATAAGCTGAGCCACTCGCTATCAATTCAGTGTTCATGAACTAATTCATAGATGATAGTTTAATTTATAAACTATCAATAACTTAGTTTTTCGACATTTTTTATTCAATAATAACACACCAAAAAATATTATATGTTGATAACTACTATTATTCATGGTTTATATTTCAATATATATACAAGTTAATCAATATTAAATTAAAAAACTACTATTGTTTAACTCATAATAGTTGGTCCTCCCTTTATAGTACAGTGACTCGTGCGATTATAGGGGTGTAAATTAGCTGAGCCGCTCGTGCAACAATACAAGGTGTTCAGATCGCTCGATTACACCCTTACGTGTGATGTACATTATTAGGTGATATTATAACTTCCTTTCAAAATTTGACTTTATCCAAGATTAGAAAATTTATGTTTACCATTTTACTTTATCCAACATAGTTATATGTACAATTGGTTAATTATTTATACATAATCCATATCATAAACTCCTTTCTAGTCATTCTATTATGAATGAATGATTTATTTTTAGACTTGTTTCATGAACTAATACATACATTATAGTTAAATTAATTAATTTATACCATGATATGTTAATTAACATATTATCGATGGTTTATATATGATTTATCGTTTCAAAATTAAACTTTAATATAGACAATTGGCTATAAAATAAACAATCAATTAGCCAAGTAATTCGAATATTATTTTATTTTAATTGATGATATATTATATATAGTTTTATATACAATTGGTTAATATATTATACATAATCTATATCATATTTTTCAATTGATTAGGTTACATTTTATTATATTTCATACATACAACAATTGTCATTAATTATATAACATATTTAAACCTAAAATGAATAGATGATATTTAATAGATAATATCATCCATAGATACAATTTTTTTTCGAACAATATAGATACAATTTGTATTATAGTTATAATAGATACTATATATATCTATATATATACATATATTATAGTATCTATATAGTATTTATACTTCTCAAAATATATATATCTAGAATATCTATATAGTATCTATACTTCTCAAAAAAAAAAAAAATATATATATATATATATATACACTATAAAATAAATGTACAATTGGCTCTATATAATTTATATTATATAATTCCATTAATAAAAATATAATTACATTAATAAGGTTCGATGATGAATATGTATGTAAGAAAGAGTGGGAAAAAGAAAATATTTTAACTTTTACATAGATCTTCTAAAAAGGAATTTAAATTTCAAACAAAACCCTATACCTAGCTTTGCTGACACATGCAACAATATAAATTCTTTCAAAATCTTATCTAATAATACCCAAATTAGTGTATCATCGGCGACGCCTTAGTCTGGTGAAACACCTTTTCCACTCATTTTCCCCAATTTCAATCACAAAATGCAAACATCTACTATTGATCGCCTTCAATTTCAACATCCACTAAACATCATATCATCATTTGATCTTTTGTGTTCTCAACCACCTATTTACACATCATAAACACCAACAAAAACAAATTCGCTGATTGCAATCCCTTCAACGTTGGTTTAAAAAAGAGAATCACAATACAAGCCTTTGGCTACATCTCCGTGGTTTATTAGGAAGTCTCGTTTCTATTGACCTCTGAAGACATATTTTCGAGAGAAATTTAAATTGAAATCAGGTTAGTCAACATGAGCTATTTATTTAAACAACATCTACACTTATTTTACACTCTGTTATACCCTTATCTTCAGATCGGAGGTCTACACCCCCCACTAAAGTGATAGAATCAACAGCCACACCTACTTTATTTGCTTCATCTGATGAAGATAATTATGGTCAGGTATAAATTATGCACCACAGTTTTTATTTAAACCTAAATTACATGTTAACATTATGCGTACTCATATCCCTTATGTTACAAAATGCAGTTCAATTGAACACAAATATGTTGCTCACACCTGCTGAAATAGTCTAATAGCACGCAGCCGTTTGAAGCAGGTAATTTATGATAAATATACTGCTTAATAATATCAATTTCTATCTAATTTTTTTTTTAAAATATAATGAGTTGACTATGCAGGTAATCATTGATATAGTATGTGTTCAAATAAATGCAGAACCATTACTATTGTTCATTAAAACCAAGGAAGAATACATACATTAATAATTGTAAATATAATTTTTATGTATGTGGTATTATTCTTCCTGAATATCAATATATTTATGAAATGAATTTACTATTATGTCAGAGACTGGATACCCCTTTCCTCCGATAGAAATGGATTTCTATCTATAACCCCAATTGGAGAACCGGACATCAAACCTAGCCCGTTACCTTTTCCTTTATCCCATAAAGATGAGTTATTGCTGGGAAGAAAATTACAATTACCACCATACACCTCAATTATAAAGTCATGGCATAAGCCTCATGATGAATGAATTAAATGGATCGATAGGCTAACTCCATATTTTGAAGTTAATTGGAAAATTATGGGGTTACACCAGCTTATCGAAATGAGCAAAATTGGTCAAACATTTTAGAGCAATATCTTGTGTGCCGCAATAAGGTTTTGGATTCCTAGTCTTAACTCTTTTCTATTTCCATTTGGTCTAGCTTCTATTACATTGAGAGATGTATTTTTGCTAACTAGTTTTCCAATGATAGGAAATGATGCTCCATGTCTATTAGGCACAAAGAATACTAGTTTGATAAAATATCCAGCTACCTCCATAGACTTTTCCTCTTATTATTCCTTCGTTCAACACAGAGTGAAAAACACTGCTGAACCATTGGAGAAGGAACATGTTGAGTTTCTTTGGGTGCTTATATGCAAATTTTTCATGTGCCCCAGTTCATGCAAGCCAGCAGTAGAATATCTACATTTAGTTAAAGCTATTGCATCAAGAAAATATTTTGCACTTGGCACTATCCTCCTGGGCCTAACCCACAAATCTCTGAATTACTACCATAGTTGTTGCCCATTCTCAAAATTTGGAGGTTCACTATGGTTGGTGCAGTTGCAGTTATTTGCATATTTTCCTGAAATTCACAGTTCTCCTCTCCAAGATTCTCATCTTCCTATAGGCATTAAACTTTTTTCATGCACGTCTTCTCTGAGGTTAGATGATGCGCTCGCTTTTTTCCAAAATCTAAATGTCAGGTCCAAGGAAAAATGTTACATTTTTTTTGGTGATGAGTCCATGAACACTTGGTTGGAAGTCTTCATGGAAAGTGGTGTTGACACAATTTTAGAATTGGTCCAGAGAATTTTCTTTTACAGTGTCACAAGAACGCATCCAATTTTATGTAGTGGATCATTAGAATATGATCACAACAAGCCACCTTTGGCCATTACATTTTACTATCCGTTCTTTTGAGGAAGACAATTTGGACTAAATCAATCCCCATATCCTTCGGCAGCAACATTGAATATCCTAACACCAACCTCCACAATTGAAGAGGTTAAACAATTGGCTAAGACATTCAAACTTCTGAAGTGTTCGGTTATACAAACTTCTCAAATCCATGTGGATGCTTTCACCATATTTTGGTCTGACGGATTCCTTAATATCATTCCAAATATTTTTGTTGACAAAAATTTAGAAAGTAAGTTGTTCAACACAATGTTGTTGTTCTTTGTGAATTAGAAACTTTTTTTTTTATTTTTTCTATTATTACACTTACAATAACAATTACAATATGTCAAAAAAAATGTATTGACAGGTATGCAGATGGCCATTCATAAATCTCCTTTTAATAAAAGAAAAATTAAAACTCCAGAAAAAGGAGATTATAGTAGCGAGAAAGAAAAGGTTGACAAGCAAGGCCGAAAAAAATCAAAGCTTTCTGATAGCAATAAGTCAGAAAAAAAAGGATTGCAGCTGGGATTAGAAAAAGATCAAGCAAGATTCAAAGGATAGGGAAGTCTTCTAATAATGCTGAAAAACCAATTAATATTTTTGATGAGGATGATGATGTGGAATTAGTTAGTGAAGGCGATGGGAATGGTATAGGAAATATTGATTTGTCAAATTTTCTTGATCAGGTAATTGATAGTTTCAACTTAGATACAACTTCACAAACTGATAGACAACAAAACACATTTGTACTTGTTGTTAATTTTTCAGACAAAAAAAAGACGGATCTTCACAGACTCATGAGGTACTGTCACTTTGTATTTTTAATGTACTGGTGACTATAATAATTGAATTATTCTCATTATAGGACATATATTACCATGCAAACCTAAAATGTGTGTTTATTGTTTATTTAGCTTGGTATGTCCCAAAGATTTCTCAAAGCACTTCAAAAGGATTCTCCAGAAGATTTCATGGTTGGAGTTGATTTTAGCTTTCTTGATGAGACCAAAATTAATGATCCACCTGTTGCATCTTATTTAACGAGAGATGGTATTAACTCAACAAAAATTTTTGTGAAATATATTTTGCGCCAAGAGATTCTATCTTTTGTATCTCATCAGATGGACTCCATTAAAGATGCCATGTCTGTTCTCTTGGATGCAGCCAAGACTCTGGAGGAGTTAGTAATTGTCACTACACTAATACATAGAGTAGAATTGATATTGAAAGCTTCAACTAGTTCAACCAAAACAATTGACAACCTGTCATCCAAGATTGAGGATTTCAAAGTCGAAGTTAATCATCAGAGATATATTAAAGAATGTATTGCTTCCTATGCGAATGAGTTGGATGAGATAGAGAAGGAGCATAATTCCAATCAATAGCGAATTGAGATGTTGAAGAAAGAAATTGCAAACCTCGAGGCACAAGATTTGGCTCTTTTAGTAAGAGCCGAGGATATACAAGCAAATAAACACAATATGAGGAAGGAGTACGAGGATATTAACAACAGGCTGCTTTAACATCGTGATGAAGCACTTCAATAGATGTAAGAATGCAAAAAAGCAATTGAGATCAGAGATTGTTGTTGCTTAGACTGGTGTGGCCTTAGGTCTTTAGACTTATCTTCAATATGAGATTGTTTTATGAACTGGATGTATTCTAATATTATTCTGTGTGGCTTTTTTTGGACAAATTTTGAATTAAAATTTAAATTATGATGTAAGACTTTATATATATTATCAACCAAGCCACCATAATTTATATTAAAAATTTCATTGTGTTAAACAAATAAACACCATGTGTTAAGTACTAATACATGTAAAATTAGATGTTTAAGTTCAATAAAAACATTCAAAATTGAACTTATATACAATTTAAACCTAAAATAAAATTACATTAAGCATTCCATTCCATAACATAGTAACATCAATATGCATCAAATAAAATTACATTAAGCATTACATTCCGTATTAACAACAAAGTATATACTTATAAAGTTAAGCATTCCATAACATAGCAACATCAATATGCATCAAAAAATTTAAATTTTACATTTCTATAAAAAAATTTAAGTTTTCAATTTCCATTGCATTATCTTGAAATAACAAGTTTTACCATCCAGATTATGCAAGATCATTTTCTTAGTTCCAATAACATTTATGGCAACTATATATGCCTATAAATACAATGATATTGCTTTACAATTTTTCACTCCATATAGAAATTAATACAACAATAAGTACTTTGCAAAAAATGAATAGGCCTCAGCCACCACTTGAATGGAATATTCCTCCATCAGCACTGTCACTTGAAGCCCTGTATATTGCTGTCAGAAAACAACTGAAAGATCTCAAAGATGAAGTGAAAGAGTGCATGAGAAGATACAAAAACTTCTAGGGTGATGGTCTCCTTCTGTCTGACCTTCTCCACCCGTATCCTCTAACTAACACTTATGATCTTTTCCTTGAATTGGAAAAGGAGACTGCTGTAAAAGAGCGCCAAGAAGCTTTTAATGCTCACATGCGACAAGCAGCAGGGAATTCAATTGTCAGAGGCAAACCTCACGTTTTGAAAAAATAGAGTTTGTAGAGGGAAAAAATTCTGAAGTATATCTATCCTAAAATTATCCTAATATTATCTATTTTCTTTTTTTTTTTTCATTTCTGTATGTGATGCAATGAAGATCTATTATCTTATATTTTAATGAAAATTTAGGATTATTTATTTAAAGTATTCTACCATTAACATTTTCAATTCATTCATATTTTAACTTCTATATTATTCACTTTAAACTTGTCCAATACATTTGTATAGCAATTTCAATCAACAAGTTCAATGCCTTAATAATTATAAGATTAAGAACTCTTATAATTCAATGAAATAGTTTGACATCATAAAGGTTCTACAATCAACGTAATATTACTATAAGTTTTTATTTTTCATGGTTAAGTTATTCACTACAGACTAATTTTATAGTTAAACAGCTAAATTTCTTATCTTTTATATAAACTTGTTTGCCATATCTCAAAATCAAATTAAACGTCAAATTTCTTTATTTTTTATCTTTTGGATAAACTTTCCATAGATAAAAAATTAATTCAATTGCTTAAATGTTATTGAATAATTGACATAAACAATATCAATGGTTTATATATCTTTTGCAAGGTGAAGTATTAATTTACAATGATTAAGGTATGATATTGACAAGCATAAGTTTACTTAGGAATGAAACGTATGTTTGCAGTCTATGACACTTAAAAATACATAGATTATA
>CATIWM010467379.1:0-13301 GCA_949671775.1 Mallotus repandus
TTTTTTTTCTCTTTCTCTCTTTCTTGGAGAATATGGTGAATTCATTTCAGGAAAAGCTGAGGTTAAAAGTGCCTAAAGAAATTGAAAGTCAACTTTGGCATTTAGCCCTTTTGATGTTTTCTTTTTTTCTCTTTTCCTTTCTAAATTTCTCTCTCATTCAAGCATAAGATTGCATAACAATTTTATAATCATATAAATTAGGCAATCAAACATCTATTAGCACAAAAGGAAATATTGCAGCAAAAAACTACAACTGACAATAATCATTCGTGAGTGTTCAAACTCAAGTCAGCTTCAACTTGTATTCTGAATTGATACAATTCTTTGAAGTCCCTAATGCCCATGTCCTTCAATTTGTTGGCTAGAGGTGGAATGCAAACTTTTATGGCTATCATCAACTGGTTTAACTCTGCAGGTCTGTGTTTCATCTGGGTCAACTTTCTTCTCCATCTATTCAGAAAGCTTGTAAAGGACTCATCAAGTCTTTGCATCGTATTTTATAGCTCTTAAAAAGAAACTTCAAACTGAGAATTGAGTTTATATTGCTTAATGAAGGTTGAAAATAGTTCTTTTCAGTCTTGTTGAACATGCACATCCAGAGCATAGTACCATTTGACAACAGCTCCTTCTAAGGACATTAGGAATTCTTTCTTTTCTTTCATTGACCACCACGAGCACTTGATGCCTGTAAATCTATTGTCTTCTTGTTCTTCATAAACTCATCCTTTTATCTTTGTTGTAACTGAATCCATTCCTTATACTGATCATCAGTGGATCAATTTTCATCATACACAATGTACCTCTAAATGGTTCTACGAGGCCAAGTTGTAACCAAATTGTCTAAAAAGTTTTGAGAAAGGGGTCCTGGCTCAAACTCATGCATTGGCCCTACAATTAACTATTTCTGTCCATATTATCGGCAAAGGCATGCAAGATTATAGAAGGTAGCAGAATGAAGACCGACTTTGGGGACACAGTAGGTATAAGATTGGGTGGTCACATGCTGCAGTCTCCACTATGGACACATCCACTGGACCTTAGTGTGGGGAAATGTGGATAACCAATTTCAAATATCTTTTGGCATGGGGTGAAGTCTTCTAGTGCAATAATATTTTTCCTTGTAGTGTGCAATGTCTTTGGGAGGCTCAAGTAATCTCAATTTCTCATGAAACCAAGCCTCCAACAATAAGGGACTCCCAGAGCATCGGTTAGTTTTTGGGAAGTTTTCCAGTCCAACGATAGTTTCTGCCAGAATAAGTGAAAAAAGGTTGAGCCCGACTTCTATTTGGTCTAGGATGTGAATAATTTTTGAATTGTAGTTGCCAGAAGGAGAGACAAGTAAGAGCTGTGCATACAGACAGAGGGCAATCATCCGGGGCCAGTAAACCTCCTTGTTGTTCGTAGCTATAACAACCTCAAGGAAAGGTTCCATCAGAATTTTAGTGCAAAAAGTCTAGCGGAGAGAGGATTGTGGGGAAAGATTGAATATTCTGGCCATCTGACATTGAATTGAGGGTAAATTTAGAATTCCAACTTTAAGAATCACGGTAGAATCCATTTAAGAACAGAAGATAGCTTCGAATTCCTTTGGCAGGGGGCATATTTCTAGTGTGTTGAATACATGCTTACTTGGATCCCATAATTGAGTTACAGCATGTAGAAAAAAAAGGTTGATCTTTCTAGCATGCAACGATCTAAAGACTGACAAGTGAAAGGCTCTAGTTTTGCCCTTGTTTCACCATTTAATCTTTTTAAGACTAGTTGTAGTTGTTTGAGGCTTCTCTCAGTCATGTTTTGGGATTTTTTTGAAGAGGTCTCAATTATTTGATTGGGCCTTTGATATCCGTGAGCCTAAATTTCTTTGATCTACTTCAAACAAGAAGAGGCTTATGGCTAAGAAAATTGCTCTTTTTTATTTTTTTTATTTTTTTTTGAAAGAAATTACAATGAATGTATGTATGCATGAAAAACACAAGCAAATTACATAACAAAACTAACTTATGAAATACACCTCTCAAGACGGTATGAGCAAAAAAGTAGCAAATCTTATGGATAAAACCAAAGTCCAATATAATGGCCCATAATAGGAAGGTAAGGCCCAACCTTAATATGGCCCATCATTGGTTGGTTTGGGCTTTATAAATAACACTACTATATGGAATCAAACACATGCATTTCAAAAAAATCATATAGGAAGTTGTTGAGTTATTACATGAGCTGAGTCTGAGGGAAAGAAGCTTCTGCTCCCACAAGGATATACTTCCATTATGTCTCCCCACTCAAGGATCCGTGCAACTTGGATAAGTACATGCTCTGAGTAACAATAGCCAAATACTCCACCACCAGGTTTGAGTGAAACATAGGCAGCAAAGCAATGACTACAATTGGGTTATTCGAGACTTTGTACTCATTGTGTGAAAGATGTCGTGAATGCAAAAGAAATAAGAAAATAATTAAAAATGATAAAACAAAAAATACTAGAATTAGTTTCTCTATTCTCAGTGGAGTCGCAACTGTAGGCGGCGGGATTCAGTGCGCGCCCAAGTGTTGGTAACCACAACACTGTGCAGGTTCAGGGTCCAATCAATTATCAGATTTTACAATTAAATCCAAATTTACACATTAGTCAAATTTCATGCAATTTAATCCAACATTCATCACAATATAAAATAAAAAAATAAAAAAAAGCTCATACAAAGAAATGGGGGAGGAGAAAAGATTACAACCCTTTACAAAATTAAAACAGAACAAAAAATAAAATAAAATAAATAAATGCACACACAAAGAAATGAGGGAGAAGAAAAGATTACAACCCATTAAACATGCAAAAATAATAATAAAGTAAACAAGAATAAATTAATTGTAGAATAAATAAAAATCTAAGAACTTATAGGGATATATATTTGATGATTAAAAATCATCTTAATATTTCCTGCAATAGACAAAATATTAATTTCCCACAAATATGTAAAATCCTACAAAAGAAAACCACAAAGTTAATTTATAAACCAAATAAAAACAATAAACAATATAAATATCTAATTAAGCATAAATAATAAAATAATTGCATGAAAGATACTAAAATACAAAAATATTAAAAAACATGAAAATATAAATTATAATTCGAAAATCACATGAAAATACAAATTATATGAAAATGACTACATAAGAATTGGGCTTAGTAACAAAAGACCAGGCCTGCCCAATTCTTTGGTACTAAGATGTTTAAAGCCCGATATTTCCCTCACACCTCATTTTTAGATGCCAAGTTGGGATCAAACCCTAATTTTATATGGAGTAGCATGTATGCTACACAGGACATTTTGCACAGAGGAGCGCGAATTCGAATTGGAGATGGGGCGATGACTACGGTGGGTTGTGATTCATGGTTGTCATGCCCTTTCTCAGGTAAGGTGTCCTCTTCCTTGCCTTTGAATGTGCAATTTGTTGCGGTTTATACATTAATGCTTAACAATCCTCATTGTTGGGATTTGAATTTGGTTAATCATTTGTTCAATTACTGAGATCGGGAATTGATTGCGAAAATCCCTCTAAGTTTTTGATATGTTGGTGATTCTTAGGTTTGGTTGCTGTAAGCACCTAATTTCGGAATGACTAGAGTATGGATGCGACAGAGGACCCAATGATGAAAATTGACTGAGAAATTGGATTTATTGGATCTAATTTATTGGTTTTGAACTAAATTGTAAATTTTTTTTAAGTCCTATTTTTAAATTTTATTTATTTGTTTATTTATTCATTTATTATTTTTTTTTTCTTAAAAAAATTTCAAAAATAAAAATAAAAAAAGAAAATTTAAAATAAAAAAAAAAGAAAAAAAAGGGCCGAATGGCCCACTCAATTTCCAAATGTCAAGTGGCCAAATTGAACATTTTCAATGGTCGGAAAAATATATTTTCGACTGGAAATATAGATTTCCGATCAGAAATCTATATTTCTGATGGGTAAATTTATTTATTTATTATTATTTTTCTATTTTATTATTTTATTTAATTTTTGATTGGTTGTTATTTAATTTATTTGATAAATATTTATTGATAAATAAGTATTTATTTGATAAATATTTATTGATAAATAAGTATTTATCAGATAAATAATAGAAGAAATTGTTTTTTATCCTATACTCTATGTAGGGTTACAGATGGTTTTGTCTATAAATACGTCTTTTCTTTCACAAAGGTTTTATTATTTTCTCTTCTCCTTCTGATTTTTAGCAGTGAGCCAAAACATACTCACTCAATTTAATTTTTTACGTACTTTTTTAGTTCCTGGCCATAATCAAATCCAAATAAAATAAAAAATTACAGACAAACACAACAAAAGCCACAAGCTTTCATTAACGGTGACAATCCTTCTAAGGGGAATCAATACTGCATCATTCTCATACATCTTCTTTCTCTTTTCTTTTCATTTAATTTTATTATTTTATTTAATTTTCTTTATTTTTATTTTTAATTCATTCTAACCTCTCTCTTTTTTTAATTTTGTTTCATGTTTTTGTGGAGATGAACATATGATTGAATAGAGAAAACCCATGAAGATCCATAAAATGCCATGGATTAAATCCCTATGGAATTTTATATAGTTTTTATTATTATTTTATTTTGTGTTGTTTTTGTATTTATTTTGTTTTATAGGTTGTATTATTATTTTAATTTAATTTTTTAGTAGATTATTGTAATAGCCCCAATAGTGGGAATAATGAAATCCTGTATGCGTTGTAGATTTTATTTTAATTAATTGATTAGTAATTAGGTTTTCAATTGGGTAAATAATTAAAATCAATGGTTATATAGATAATTAGGGTTTTTATTAAAATTGAATTAGATTTAAGTGAATAGACTTAAGGTTGCATGTTAATTAAATCAGGGTTAGATGTTATTAAATATATTTTAATTATTTTCTTCATTGGCTTGTTTATTATCTTGGTTATTTTTATTTTGTTTTATTTATTTTATATGATTTGCATGTTCTTTTATTTTTTTTTCTTTTTTAGGTTTTAGGTTAATTAATTAATTTGATCTTTAGACCCATAATTAAATTTAGATTTTAGGTTAAAGATAATTTAGGCCCACTTAGTTAATTTAGACATAGGCTCACTTAGATTAATTTAATTTAATTTAGACTTAGCCCATTAACTTAATTATTTTTCCATAATTTGTAGAATTAGGATCATATTAGATTAACATATGTAGAATTAGGCCCAATAATTAAGGCATTTTCATAATTTGTAAACTTAGGCCTATTTTAAAAATAAAATAAATAGACTTAGGCTCATTTAAATAAAATTGGGTAGAAATTAGGGCTATTAGCTTTAGATTCATTTGTAAATTAAAATATGTAAGCTTAGCTCACTTTAATTAAAAATATATAGATTAGACTAACCTAGGGTTAGTGTGCTTTGTATGAATGCATTTCTTATATGCCTTTTCATGATTGGTTGCGTTTGGGATTGATGGATATTTAATTAGGGTTTATATGAAATTGCATGTAATTGGAGGATAAAATAATAATTTATAAAATAATTCTAAATGAACACGAGACTAAATGAAATTGGTATTCTGTACCCAAAACTCCTAGTTGTGGTGCTAGCTTGTATTAGAGAATCGAGTTACCACCACTTGCGATTTGTCTCAATTATTACCCTGGGTGGCGACTCCTCATCTTCACGCCATGTCTTTGTGACAGTGGTTAGTGTGTTCCCTAGGGCCTTGAGCTTAAACAGTGTCACAGTTACAATAAACTTGGACGCACGCTAAACCCCGTCGTCTACAGTGGCGACTCCACCGGGGATAAGAGATACTGATTCTACTTGTGTTCCTTAGAATTATTTTATTCTTACATTCATTTTTGCATGTCTCTATTAGCTGGTAGTGTTGGTTTATAGTCCCTTGATTCCACTAGCTTTCGGGGGTTGTAAATTGGCTAACCATCACTTTTAGCCTTAACTCGATTCAAGAGAGATTACAGAGCTTATCTGACCAGAGTCTGTAACCCAAGTCTTAAAGGGGGGGTAGTCTTCTCTCGAGTTTGCAAAGGATGCCGAGCCCTTCTGACCTTGGCCTGTAACTCAAGTCTTAAAGGAGGGCATCTTGGTAAGGGAACCTTGACCTTTTTCACCAGACTCAGCTCATGTAGTGGCTTAGTAACTTCCTATAGGATCTACACAAATTACTTGTGTTTGTTGACATGAGATATTTCTATCTATAAAGGCCCAAGCTCATACTTTGGAAACCCATTTGGGCTGATAAAAATTGGGCTACACTTTTATACCTAGAAATACTATTTTTGTACTTTACTGCTTTGAGAGATTTAGCATGCATGTTAGTACTTGATATCCCCTGTTGATATTAAGGCCAAGACAAAAAATCCTAGGAAAAAAGATTTACCACTGAATACGTGTATGGGAGGAATAAGGTTGGAAGGATGTATGTTGTACACTAGACTTGTTACTTGACTTTTTACTTGCTACTTGTTGCATAACACGTACATGATGCATACATGCATCTCATGCATCGTATTAACACTTTGTTTTACGCCATCATAGATTCATCTGGGTCTTCCTATGTTTGGGAAAGGAAAAATGGTAGATTGGTGAAGACTGATTCAAGCCCAAAGTCTATAGCCAAAGAGATCCTTCACAATTTGGAAAAGAGTTTGATTAACCCGCTTTACTTAGAAGCTACACCAATACCAATCACACAGACAGAAGGGATGGAACAAGGAAATTGGACCCTAGAGGACATCAAAGGAGCATTGATGGATGACATGAGAGCAATGATGTAAGATGAACTAAGACAAGCTTTGGCTGGATTAATGCGACCACTTGTTGCTGCAGCACCTTCTGTTGCTGCCAATCCACCAGTTGTAAATGCACCACTCGATAATGCTGGGGGGCAACCAATAAATGTTGTTAGGAATGCACCAAATGCTGAAGTAAAATTGGAGGATGTTGAGAACTACATGATTGAGAAAGCAAAAAGGGAATCACTTGAGCAAGTTCAAGAGCTGAAATCCAAGTAGATGAAAGCACTGAATCAAAATATGTTTAAGATGGAAGAGCTGATAAGAGCACAGGGCATGGGATATTCATTTGATTTTGATGATATGATGCAATTTGAAGAAGATAAGTTGCTTGATAAGTTTAAGATGTCATAACCCCAGAAGTTTGATGGTATTGGAGACCCAAGGATCCACCTTAGTCAATATACAATTACTATAAATACCACTAAGGCTCATCTGTCTGTAGTTACCAAGCTATTTGTACTATCCTTGGAGGTTATAGCTGTTAATTGGTATCATGGGTTAGAGAAGTCCATCTGAGCTGACTGGAGAGAATTGTGTACTACTTTTCTAAAATAATATGATCATAATACCAAGCTTGAAGTGTCTATTAGGGATTTAGAATTGACTAAGCAGAAGCCCAATGAATCATTTTCTGATTTCCTGACTAGATTCATAAACAAGGAAGGATTAATAAAAAATAAGTTAGCTGAAAAGGATCAAGTTAGGATGATTGTTTGAAATGTATCACCTAATTTGGTTGAGAAGTTGTAAATGATGAAACCTAAGACATTTGTAGACCTTTATAACGATAGGTTGCAAGCTGAGGAGATTAAAAGTGAGAAAAAGAAGACTGCTAAAAGTACTGGAGCAAGAAACTACCCAACTGGGGGCACATAGCAAGAAAATAGTAGTCAGGCTGTGGAAGTTCATGTTGTTCAACAACTCAGGAGATTCTCAAATTTTAACCAACCCTTATCTAAGGTCTTAGAGCACCTAATGCAAAAAGGCTTACTTCAACCTTTACCTAATCCAAACCCAAACACCCCAGACTATAACCCAAACAAGCATTGCAAACTCCACCAAAACCTCAATCACTCCACAGATAACTACATCCGCCTCAAACACGGAATCGAAAACCTTATAGACTCTGAGAAAATCATAGACCCTGAAAACCTAAACACCAGAAATAATCCTTTCCCAAACTACCGAAATGTTCCACCCCCAATCACCATGATGATTAATTCAGGGGTTAGTGAGGAAGAAGTACTAAGCTCCTTTGAGGACCTAGACCTTAAAACCAATGAGAATACTCTTGATGCCTCCAAACAATCCTAGAGATGAGTTGAAGATTTATTAGGCCAACCTTCTAGCAAATTCGATTATAAAGTATTTTGCTCCAAACCACCTTTTTATGATATTCCTATTGAATTGATCACACCTGGAGAATGGGGTGATGAATTTGGAGATGACAGTGAGCCCTTAAGTGAGAATAGTAAGGAATCTGAGGCTCCTAAGCAGTCACAATAAGGGGTTGAAGATTTGTTAGGATAGCCCTTAGGCAAGTTTGACTATAAAGTATTTTACACTAAGCCATCTTCTAGTAATATACCCCTTGAAACAATGGTGCCTACTATATGGGGAAATAAATTTGAAGAGGAGGACAATGAAGACTATAATGTGCGGATCGACAATACAGAAGTGAACCATGGTCGTCGAGAATAGCTGCTACATCAGCCACTTAAAGGACAACCACCTCAAGATTTAGCATCCCTAGCATTTAGAATAGAAAATAAATTTCTTATGTTTTCTTTTAATAATATTTTGGTTTCTTTAGAACTTTTATTTTAATGACTGATGATATGAATTCTGATTTTGCATATTTGTGTGATGTGCATCCTGATGATATTGCACATTATGGTATTGATTTGCATATTTGACATAAATTCAATTCAATTATATTCATTCAACATGGGCATGAATGAAAATTCAAAGAACATTCATATATCATATGGTATAACTTTTAAGGAGAGAGAAAAAATTTGAGAGAATATGAAAAGAGAAAAATAAAGGAAAATAAAGAATGAATGAAAGGGTTAGCTAAGTAGAAATGAGAGAAAAATATTATGTGAGAAAACTTTAAAAGGCCTAACTAATAACAAGAGTTGTATCATGTGATGTAATGAATGTTTTCATTTTTGCCCTAATGAATGAATAAAGTTGAATTTGAGTTTATTGTTCAAATATCGCATATTTGTCTTTATCATATTGCATAAGTATCTGAATGGAAACACAAAACATAATGAAAGCTAAAAATTAGAGCTATGAGATCATTATTTTAGTTTTATTTTCTCTTTTTGTCGCCCTGTTGTGATTTTGATTGTAAAATCAAATTTCTTTTTTTGTATCTAGAGAATTTAGGTGGCAACCCATACCTTGTAGTTATCCTCAATCATGGCGGCAACTTCAAGCCTTATATTCTGCTAAAGAGTTCTTCGAAGCTATAAATTCCACATTTGTCCAGCCTCCATTAAGAGCAAGTCTAATGGATCTCAGTGTTAAGAATTCTCTTCAGTCAGTTCAGACACTCCTTTGCACCTTCAATACATGAGATTACAACTGATGAAATTAGTAAGACAAAAGATCAATAGGAGCATTGAGTAAATTAAGTTTCTTCAGCTATCAAAGTTATAAAAAAGAAAGAAAAGAAAAGAAAAATTTAACCTGCTAAGTTGAAAACCCGCAAGGGCGGCTTAGGCAAAAGTTAGGGTAAGCTCGCTAAGTTGAAATCCTGGAAGGGCAGCTTAGCCAAAAATAAAGGCATGAGAAAAGAAAAGAGTGAAAAAAAATAAAAGATTTTGGTTGCATAATAAAGAAACAAGAAGTTTGCCAAAAAGGTGTTGATAAATCCAGTCAAAATAAGAGGCATGAGCTTGTCTCCATTCTCCAAGAACAGTGATGATCTTAGTGTCAACATCTCCATGAAAGAAAAAATGTCAGGAACTGGAGGGCAGAATATAGCTCTAGGAACAATTTGGAGGCAAAACAGTGAATCTGCACTTAAAGATTGAAAAAGATGAAACACTGAAGTATAAGAGTCATCAAAAGAGTTTTGGGGGCAAAAAGAAGTAAACTACAAGCAACAGATAATAGTTCATCCATATAGCAATCATCAAACAATGGACTTTATCCTTCAGCCGATTATCTGTTAGAGGAATTGTATCAGAAGCTTTAGCACCAAAAGTACCAACCTTGAAGCATTCAAGGCTCAAATTTGCAAGTTGTTGACAAAACACCTCATTCTCACACCCTGAGCTGTGAGCATAACTCTACTCCATAGAAGACCTGTTAGGATCATGCAAATCATACATAGCATGCATACACTTGCATACATCTATTATGAAGTACTTGCTTTCCATGGTAAAATATTTTTGAGACAAATCAAGATTATACAAATACTTCGCTACTAATATTCAAAATTAGTGTTGCAAAGTACAAGAAAGTAGCCAGAGTCTGGAAGAGTGAAAATAGGAAGGGCGATACTATCAAGATGAACTAGATGCTAAATAGGCCTATCTAATAGGGAGATATCATTGATGGTAGCACTCGTAAAAGTCTCATCCTAGGCAATCTCAAAAGGAATACACTTCAGGAGATGCACCTGAATGCATTTTTTACAGCCACAAGATTGCTTCAGCAGGGATGAAGCATCAAATTCAGCCTCTCTCAACTCCTAATCTGAAGGTTTAACACACCAACAATGCAATTATCGGCCAGAAAAGGAAAGAATGCATTCAATACTTAAGGTGAATACACTCTGAAAACTCCTCTCATCATGAAATAAAGCCCTCCAACCCTGAAACCTTTTTGTAGGGAATGTCAGGGAGAGAAACGAGGCCTTTATTATAACATCAATAGAAATGGCAACAAAATAAACTCAGCTCTAGGTCACAACCTCAATGGAAAAGTATTAAAGATCCTTATGATTAGAGACATTATCCCAATAAAAAAAAGAAGTTTGCAAAAGAACAATGATGCATTCTGATAAAATTTCTTTACCTGTAAACAAATTGGACTAACTTATGGTATTTTAGTGCAGGGAAATAAAAGAGAATGAAGAAGGAGAAAAGAACTAGCATAACAGAAAGAACAAGCAAGAAGGAAAACGCCAATCGCTCATCAGAATATCACCCCGTATGAAAAACATGTTGATAAATACTTAAGGGAAATAATAAGACTCTATCCCTTTAGTTTATTTAATAAAGTGCAATGTCCATACTAAAATTCACAAATTGAAAGTAAATTCATCCAGTTCATAAGATCATGTATGAAAACTTATCTCATGAACTTTGATCTTAATAGCTCTCTTTTACTAGCCTCACAGAGTTTGAATGTCTAGTTGACAGCTTTGTGCTGAGATTTTCTAAACTTTAATCAATCTAATGCTGGCTTTGTACCCGAACGAAGGGAAAATATGCAAAAACAAAATCTATGGACTTGTAACATAAATTTTTTGGATTTAGAGTATTATTTCAGTCTTTTTGTATAAAAAATGTGCATCCAATCTACTCCAATGCTTTAATTGAGTAAGAGTACAAAATCCTTTGATGGTATCCGTGTTGAGTAATATGAGAAAGGCGAGGGAATACTAAGAGGAGAATTGAAATAAGAGTAAGCATTACTAATCTACTTTAATGCTCAGAAATGAGTATCAACGTGAACCTTTTAGTGGTATCCACGCTGAGTAATCCGAGAAAGGCGGGGGATAACTAAAAGAGGACCATGTCAAAAGCTGCTCTATTTACTCCAATGCTCTTTAAGAATATAACTATACAAAGGACCTTTCCAACGGTATCTACTCTGAGTAATATCATAAAGGCGAGGAATACTCGGATAAGGAAGAAAGCACATCAATAACTCAAAGACTATTTTGATCCTCATAATTCAATCTATTTATGCTCAATTTCTACGAGTTTTGTTTAGCAAGTTCTCACTGAATTTAGGTGTGAAAGTTAGCTCTTCATTTGGTAAATAAACACTCTTAGCATAGGGTGGTTAATGATACTTCTAACTTTGCGAATGACAAATAAATGATAGTCATGAAAAAAAAATTAGTAGGATGCGTTGAATGCACATTATCTTGTGATAAATGATGAATTTTCTTAATTTAACGTACTTTTGTACAATCATCATACTGAAACTAACTTCAACAAGTTTTTAAATCCAAAAGAAAATAAACTTAATATGTGTCATCAGTACCGACATTATCAAGTTAAATCAAGGTCATCGAGCAATGAAGGCAACTGATCAAAGTCAATCAATAGAGAAATTCAAAGTAATCAGTCAGCGCTAATACAAAATTCCAGTCAACGTGAAATTCAAAAGGTGATGTCTGCATTTTTCACACACTACATTCACTCAGTTATATGCTACGTGGTAGTTATAACTCCGATTCACTCAGTTATATGCTACGTGGTAGCTATAACTCTAATTCACTCAGTTATACGCTGTGTGGTAGCTATAACTCTGATTCACTCAATTATACGCTATGTGGTAGCTATAACATAAATTTAAAGTTCATTGGTTATATGATATACAATAGCTGTAACAATATATTAAATTCACTTTAGCTAGACACTACACAGTAGTTGTAGCATAAGTTCATTAGACATTCCACATGAACTATAGCGCAATTAGCTAGACGTCCCATAGGGAATATAGTTAATTATTTCAATTCATTTCACTAGATGCCCCATAGGGAATATAGTGCAATCAGCTAGACACTACACAGTAGTGATAGCATCATAGCTAGACGTCCTACAAGGAATATAGCTAATTTCATAAATTAACACTGTACGACTGAGTATAGTGTATAAATCAACACTATACGACCGAGTGTAGTGTATTTTCAAATCAACACTATATGACATAGTATAGTGTATTTTCAAATCAAAACTATACGTCTGAGTATAGTGTATTTTTAAATCATCATTATACGTTTGAGTATAGTGTATTTTCAAATCAGCACTATACGTTCGAGTATAGTGTATTTTCAAATCAACACTATACATCCGAATATAGTGTATTTTTAAATCAACACTATACGTCCTAGTATAGTGTATTTTTAAATCAAAATTCGCGAGCATCAAAAGGCGAGCAACGAAAGGGTTGCAGCTAATTGCGAGCAGTTATAGACTGTAGCACCAAAAGTGAGCAACGAAGAGGTTATAACTACACGCGAGCAGTTATGGACTATAGCACCAAAGATGAGCAATGAAGGGGTTGCAACTAATCGCGAGTAATTATAGACTGTAGCATCAAAATTTAGCAATAAAGGGGTTGCAAGTACACGCAAGCTGATGAGTGTGAAAAATGCATTGTTTTAAGCACTCAAAGCATTAGATTTAGGTGTAAGTTCAATTACATTTATGTTTCTTTTGTTTAGTTTTTCTTCAATTAGGCACTTTTTGAATGATTTGCATGTTTATTTGTTTTTA
>CATIWM010467382.1:0-11150 GCA_949671775.1 Mallotus repandus
CCCCCCCCCCCCCCCATCTAAGGCATTTTCAACTATCTTGTTAAAGTTAAGCGCCATGAATTTTGCATTAGCAAATAAGTAGGATCCCTAATTAGACCACTAACTATCATTTCTTTCTCATTGAAACTACTATCTTTAGTGAGTCTTTTCCAAAATGCAAGCATGTCATAATCGCTTGGGGGTTGTTTAAGTCCCCCAATAGGAAATCCAAAAATATAGGCCATAAGTTCACAATCAACATGAAACTTTCTTCCAAAAATTCTACACGAAAACAAGTATGTATCATCATTCAAAATTACAAAAGTGGTGTAGAACTCAAGTGTAAGCTCATACAAAATGTCATGTTTCATTTTAAAGAACTTAGACCACCCTAATTCATCACTAAAAATTTCCATATCTTTATAAACTCCTATGTAATATAACACACAATCATCAAAGAATTTAGGCAATGTGAACTTTCGCTTAAGAAGAGAATGAAATTTCTTACCCTCCTCATGTGAGCGAATAGAGAAAGGGGCACCATATTCTTTATTGAGAGCTACCTTTTCCTTGACTTATTTGTTTATGCTTTTCTTGAGACATCTTCAAAATAAGAGTTGAATACTATTAGCATAAAAGAAAAAAAAATGAGAATGATAATTGATTAGGGTTTCTCACAGGATGCCTAAATTCTTTATATGAAGAGTTCTCCCTAAACATTAAGGAAAATGAAAAAAATGAAACCTAGAAATTTTCTCCTCACTTTAGGAAGAAAAGAGAAAGTTCATAAAAAAGGAAAGAAATAAAAGAAAACAAAAAATTTTCCTAAATATTGACTTACTAAATTTCAAAAATAAAAACCTAATGAACAAGGAAAAATAAAAAGCAAAAATAAAAATTAAAAAGGTAATTGAATTCAAATCCTAAAAGAAAAAGGAAATAAAAGAAAATTGCAAAATTTAAAATAAAATAAAAAATAAAATGCAAACAAAATTTTAAAAACTTCCCAAAAATTGATAAATCCTCCCCCACACTTAATTTAAACATTGTCCTCAATGTTTTCTTGCTAGTAAAGTAAAGTCATTGACATACAAGACAGCGTAGGTGCACGGTTGTGCATTCCAGATTGCACGGTTGTGCACCTGGGTTTTTATTTTCTAATCCTGTGTTTGTGCACGACTGTGCATAAGTGAATGAGTGTCTATTCCTAATTGTAGATCTTGGGGAAATCGCAGATGCGCAACTGTGCACAGATAATGCACAACCGTGCATATCTGCAGAATGCTTGTAAGCACAAGTTTGATCATTTACCTACAATCTTTCAATTTTATAACAATGTAAACCAAATTTCAGACTTGCAAACATCACATTGCACACAAAAATATTGCATTAAAACCAAATGAATATTTATACAACCCTTCAAAACTAATTAACATGTGTTCACAAACAAACCACACTTAACAAAAATGTAAATTGTCCGAACATGTCAACACTTAAAATTAACAAAACTAGCAAAATGCAATTAAAACATTAATTACTCCTATGGTGGAGAATCATCTCATTGCTCCTCTTGCGGTGGTTGAAGTGAAAGAGGTACAAATCCTTGGTTCATGAAAAATGCTCGAAGGTCTTAGTGCATCGAATGAACTCTTCTAGTGAGCTCTTCCACATTTGCGTCTAAAATGCCCGTTTGTAGTTCTAAGTTATCCATTCGCTCAACTATAACATCAACCTCTTCTTACTCTTCTCCTTCTTCTTCGACATTTGGAGGTAGTTGTTGCTCACCGGGGAGTGGTGTAAGCTTATACCCTTGGTAAATGGGTTGTATTATCCCTATTGCTTGCATTATGGCTATGTTAACCTTGTCTCTCCCCTTAACTTTCTCAAACGACATATCAACTATATCAAAACCTACATAATGTGCAATTACCGTAACCAAACCCCTAATTTTTATTGCTGCATTGAAACTTTGAGCAACATCTATGTGTTTCAAGGCAATATCATGGCATAAATCAATTTTTCTCCTATGTACCATACAATAGAGGACTTGTAATTTAGTGTTTGGAATAACCGAATTCCTCTCTTTCCTACCAAAAATTATATGTGCCATGACCTGATGTACATACCTCAATGCATATGAACACATTTTTGACTCTCTACAAGTCCTAGCCTCATAGGTTGCATGCCTATCACCTGTCAACTCTTGCCAAAATTCATTCCTATCAAATTGAATATTAGCTTCATGCCCTTTTGGAAATTCAAAAACATCATTCAATTTAAACAACTCTAAATGGAAATCCCTATTGCCAAGCCTAAAGTTAATGAACCTAGCCCTTTCATCCAAATGAAATGATGATAAGAACTCACATATAGGCCTAAGATAAGTAGGATATGCTCTCATCACGTACTGCTCCCACCCAACATTTTGCAAAAGCAAAGATCCTCATCATACAATCCCATAGTAGTTAATGCATTTTTATCTTGGTATCTATTAGATAAAATCTTCCTACGCATAATATCCTTAAATTTCTTATATTGAAGTTCATTATAAAAATTAATATTTTGAGGAAATGCCATTACCTCTTTTTCTTCCTCTTCCCCTCCTGGATTCCTTGAATTTCCCCTAAGTCTTGAACGTTTGGGAGGAGGCTCAGTTTGCTTTACCGCTTGGGATTTTTACCTTGGTATGATTGATGATGAGAATGAAGAGAGAATGAAAAATTGGAGTGATGAACCTATGGTTTGAATGTGAGAGATAATAAAGGGAATGAAAGTTTATGTTTAGGAAAAAGTGATGAATGAGGAGGATAAGAAGGCTATTTAAAACGGTTTTGAAAGGAAGAAAATGAAGAGCTGCTTTGAATGATAATAAAAGGTGCGCTCTTTAATTCTGTAGTGTTGTGATGCACAACTGTGCACTATAAGTGTGCGGCTATGCACTTAAGTTAAGCGCAAAGATAAGCAGGGCATGCATGGTTGTGCACTTTCAAGTGTACGCCCAATCCTAGTTCCAGTATTTTGGGGTCTGAAAGTGCACGGCTGTGCACTTTTAGGTGCATGCTCAATCCTATAAGCATCATTTTCAGTGAGGTAAATGCATGGTTGTGCACTTTCATGTGCATGGCTATGCATTTTCATTTTGCTAAAAAATGCATCAAAAGCAAACTACAAAATACATCACAACTTTCATAATCATCCTCATTCCAAATTACAGTCAATAAACACTCAATATCAGCTAAATTCTTAGCACTTCTTAATGACAATAAACATATAACATGTAGTCACATTTTTCCAAACAACAATGAAAGAAAACTTGAAAGTTTACTTCGCTAAATATCCACAGATGACTACAACAACCTTGTCATCTCAAAGTCCCTTTCTATATAATGTAATTGTGTTCCTGGAATATTTCAGCATAAGGGAGGTCGATGAAAGAAAATAAAAGAAATAGTAAAATAAAAATGAAATTAAAATAAAATAATCAAGAAAAATTGAAATCATACTCTACACTTGGTTAAGCTCCCAAGAAGCGCTTATTTAAAAGCTCATAAACTGGACCTCTTCTTGTGTTACTTTACAACATTATTCAAGTAGTAAAAGATTATCGATCCCATAGAGAATGGATGTTAAATATTGGATTACTTTTTGTATTTATTTGTCTAGACAATCGAAGAAAGATTTAACTAAGAAAATTAGAAATAATTGAACTAAAAATTAAACATAACTATAAAATAAAATTTAACTAACATAAAATTTATCAATATAATAAAGGTTAGATTTTTATCCCTGACTTAATTTTAACTAAAGATCATGTTAATTTCCCTATCACTTATGAATATATTCCATTGCTTATGCATCTTTAAACATATGAAAGTCTCTCTTAAGCACTTGCATAATTCTACCAACCATAATAACTACCCAAGTGTTTAGCTCTTGCTACTTGAATAATTAATTATTTTTGATAATTAAGTAAAGCCATACAAGGGAAATTAATCAACCAAACCGTTTCTCAACCTATTTTGATTAATTAACAGATTATTATTTTGTTCTCAACAAGGATCTTCTCTCAATCTCACCTCGTTGTCTAGTTCAATCCCTAGGGTGATCAAGCCTAAGAAAGCATTATTTTCAATAATAATCATGGTTTATATGTGTGGAGATAAGGAGTCTAACCTATTAAGTCCATTTTTGAGCCGGGTCTAAAAATCCCAACTACTAATTTAGCTACTCATGACAATTAAAAAGAAAGAAGAAGAAGAAGAATTGAATAATGCAAACACAACCATCATATATTATTAAATTAAGTTCTAAGAATAAAGAAGACAAAACCCTTTTTATTCTCTTGAAAGTGATTGCAAAATATGCTTTAATCCTCTAGCCTTGATAATGTTTGAGTAATAATCCAAAGCAAAATGAAATATAAAGTTGTTCTATTACAAAAAAGAAATGTGACTAACTAAAATTCAGACCAGCCATGCTTTGTAAAAGAAGCAAACAAGGGCTATTTATAATAGTTCTTAAATAAACCGTAAAAATAGTTTTCAAAATTGATTTATGCCGAAGTGCACTGCTGTGCACTTTTTTATGCATGGTTGTGCATCACTGCTGCTCCAGAAATCATTGAATTAGGATTGGCCATGCACATGGGCATTTGGTGCATAGTTGTGCAAATTTGGATGCACGGTTGTGGATCGAAGTCTGACTACAGTGTGAAATGTTCAGGCTCAAGATTGGCCATGCACACAGTGCATGCCTCTTCATATTTAATTCATGGAGATTTTGAACTTTCCTCTTCAAGTTCCAACATACATTCCACTTGCATTGATCCAAACTTGGGTACACCTAACCAATTAAGACCAAAACACCAAAATTAAACTAAAAACAACCAAACTTTAATAAAAATTATAAAAACCTTTAAAAACATAATTTTCATGGAATTTAAGTAAAAACACCAACATTCAAGAATAAAATAAACACTTTAACATCTAAAAACATAATAATTTAGTGCTCAAAATACACTATTTTTCGCACTTATCACTTTACCATCCTGATAGCTCGATACACGTCCAAACCCAATGCAACCACCATAGAAGTCACAGTAAAATTTGTTATAGAATTAAATACATTTAGGTTTTTAGCCAACCTAGTGATAAAAGTCCCTCCACATAGTGCACCTTATGATTTTCTAGACATGTAATGAAAATAAAGGGCTAAACCATATGCAAGGTTGCATAAATCATTACGCTCCAAAAAATACAAATAAAATAAATCTCTTAATGTAATAACGGTTGTACTATCCTTACATGTCTGAGCAACAATTCTATGCAAAATTTTGAGAGTCGAGGAAGTAAAAGAGGTACTCTTTGATTTGGTAGGTTCATATTTAACAGAAGCATTTGGATGTATATGTTGTTTCCAAAAATTATAGGTAGTCATTTTACCAAGAAATTTACACAATGCAAGAGCATGACACTAGGTCTTAACATATTCAACATTATAAATCCCTAAATTTACACCAAATTGATTAATGGACATCTCAAAATTAACACCACTTAACCCAAATTTGACACCCCATCTCTATTATTATCAATACCATTTTTATTCGTATAAAATGAGGATAAAAATTTGACTAACAACTCTTTATATGTAGGGCCATCAATTGCTAGTAAATCATTCTAATTGCCATGTCTAAATTTACCCTCAATATCACGTCAAATCCTTAATTTCTCTAGATCATTCCTATTAGGCTCGATTGGGAGAGATAACAATGTGTGTACCTTTGCTTGTTTTTGTGGGTTGGTAAATTAGAGAATTAGGTGGAGACTAGAATTAGATTAGGAACTTGCTGCTTAGGGGGTGCCATTAGAGGAGCCGCCTAATGTGGTGCTTAAGGTGGTCGAGTCTTGGATGGTATTTGAGACCTATCACGTTGAGTAGATCTATTCTACCATCTTTTTTCTTTAATCGTTTGGTTCTTCATTCAGACATATTGTAAGTGATGATTGATAGAGAGTATAGTGAAAAAAAAAAGGATTTGGTTAATGATATTTGAAGAAAATATTGGTTTATTGCCTCCTGTGTTTTTTAAAAGGAAAATGAAGAGGTTTGAATTCAAAACAACAAAAGGTTATAAAACTTGTCCTTCTTGCCATAAGCATACAAGTGCAAAATACTTAAAAAGCTCAATGAAGTTATGTTATATAGATCACATAAGATTTTTGCCTCTTAACCATAAATGGCGTAAAAATATAAAGTAATTCAATGGTAAAAAAGAGGTGAGAGAAATGCCTAAATCATTAATGGGTGATGAAGTGTTGATGGAGTTTACAAGATTCACTTCGATGCCATTTAACAAGGGTTTAAAAAGAAAGTATGATTCCATAAATAGTTTTGAGAATTGCGAAAGAAGAGTTTTTTTTTTAGTTACCTTATTGGAGCACACTTTTTATTCATTATAATCTAGATGTAATGCATATAGAGAAGAATGTGCGTGATAATGTTTTGGGGACAATAATGAACATTAAAGGGAAAACAAAAGATATATTAAATAGTCGTTATGATTTAATTAGTTTAGGCATCAGGCCTGAACTCCAACCATTTCAACAAGGTGATAAGGTATGCATACCAGTTGCACGCTATGTATTATCTAATAGTGAAAAGGCTACCATGTGCCGAATGCTAAGTCATTTAAAGGCACCAGACAGTTTTGTCTTAAAAATTTCCCGATGTGTTAATGTGAAGAAGAACAAAATTTCGGGGTTAAATAGTTGTGATTGTCATGTCTTCGTATAACAAGTTCTGCCTCTAGCAATTCATGGGTTCTTGCCAAAGATATTGTGAACCTCTTGTACAACTAAGTGAATTTTTTAGAGAGTTGTGTTGCAAGAGTTTAGATATTTCTAAATTAGATGATCTTCAAAAGCAAATTGTTATGATATTATGGAAGTTTGAGATGATTTTTTTACCATCATTTTTTTTATATTATAGTGAATTTGCTTGTTCACCTACCTGAAGAGGCTAAGTTAGCTGGGCCTGTTCAATATCGATGGATGTGTCTAATTGAGAGATATCTATACAAATTAATTTATTAGTTTGAAATAAGGCACAACCAGACAGTTCAATTATTGAAGCCTATAATGTAGATGAGTGTTTAACCTTTTATTCAAGATATTTGGTCAGGATTGCTACCAAATTTAATTAGCCACCAAAGAATGATGATTCTGTTGATGAGAATGCTAATACATGTGGCTTAAATTTTCTTGGAAAAGGTGGTCGTCCTATAGGAAAAGGTGAATATTTATGGCTTATAGAAGATTTGCAAAAACAGGCACACCTTTATGTGCTTAACAATAGTGTAGTAGTGTGGGACTATGTAAAGTAAGTTATCTTTATTTATTTTTTGAATCAAATTAAGTTATCTTTCCAAAAAAATTACTATTAATTGTATTTTAAATTTAATCATCATTTATTTTCATTTTAATTAATTTCTATTGTAGTGAGTACAAGAATTCTTTGCCAAAGATGTTAGAAGCTGAGTTCATAAAGGAATATAATGCTAAATTTACAGATTGGTTCAGTAATCATGTAAGTGATTTTTTATTAATATATAAATAGTTATTATTAAATTTTAATAATTATTTGTCAAAATATTTTAAAAAGAGTAAACAATTTATGACAAATACGAATATTTACATTGTAGGATATTGAGTTGCATGCAAAAGGTTTTGTATGTAATGACATACTCAATTTAGCACAAGGTCCACTTAGATGTTACAGACATTATAGTGGTCATATTGTGAATGGTTTTCGATTTCACTTTATGGAACGTGAACTACGTAGGGAGAGTTAGAATTCAAGTGTATTGTGTAGAGGAGATGATAATTGTTGTGATAAAGAATATTATGGAAAATTGTTGGAGGTGTGGGAGCTGTAATATTTAGGAAGAAATCTCATTTATTTATTTAAATGTGAATGGTTTGATATGGAACATAAAGGTACTGGTTACAGAGTTGATAATTACTCAATAACTAGTGTTAAAGCTAATTCTCGATTAAGAACAGACGAGCCATTTATTTTATTTAGTCAAGTAGAGCAAGTGTTTATGTTGAGGATCCAAAAGATCCAAGCTGGCTTGTTGTAATGAAGACACATCATCGGGATCTTTACAATATGCGTGTTCAAATCCAAAATGATGTTGAATATGATGTTGCAGATGATGAAGTGTTCCAAGAAGAAGAAAATGATTTATATAGTTATTCCATTAGGGAATAAGATAGTGATGATGATATTCTTAGTTTAAATAGGGTTGATGTTGATGTCCAAGAAGTGCCTTTTG
This sequence comes from Mallotus repandus, assembly GCA_949671775.1. Classification (NCBI taxonomy): domain Eukaryota; kingdom Viridiplantae; phylum Streptophyta; class Magnoliopsida; order Malpighiales; family Euphorbiaceae; genus Mallotus; species Mallotus repandus. The sequence continues at coordinate 8,315 of CATIWM010467382.1, forward strand.
AAATTGTGCAACAAATTGAAAACCATCTTAGACTAAAGGATCAATTAGCTCATAGTAGCAATGATGATGACATCAACAACAATATTGAAGATGACAATAATATTGATTATCAAATTGAAGAGAAATCAACTGAAAATGATGAAGACAGTGACTGAAAGTAAGTTTTTAAAATCATATAATCTCATTATATTAATTTTATGTTAAAATTATTTGTTTTAGTAGTATGAAAATAACGGATTGAATATTTATATTCTCTATAATACAGGTGGGAGAATAACAATATTCTAAAGCATTGTTGGTTTAAGTAAAACATGTATTATTATTATAGTATGACGTGTTATTAAAATTACATGACTTGTATTATTTACTAGAATTGGACTAAAAAAGTAGGTGGTCAAAAAGTTGCGTTTTCGCTAATTTATGCAAATAATTAAAAGTATAAACATGTTTTTATTCCTTTGTTCTTATGCATCATCTAATATTTTTTTTTAGTTGAATGATATAACTTAAATTGGTGCTTTAGAAATAAAATTGTTACATGAATTAATTATGGTTTATTTCTTGCAAGTGTTTAGCATGTGCGTTTATGGGTGTGTGTGCAAAGCTTATTTTGGAATGAAATGAGGGTTTCATGTTGTCTTATTTAAAACTTATACTATAGAGGCCGGAGAAATATCTAGGGGACTTTAAAACATGGGAGAAAGCTGACTCTACTCTTGAAAGTGCATTGGATGATTTTATGAAGCCTTGGTAGGTATGCTGATTCTTAATTGAGTTCTTTCCCTTATTTGTAGTTGCATTTGCAATGGTTGTAGATTTTTGTTACAATTCTTCCTTTTGAAGATTATTCCTTCCTTAAGCTAACAGTGCAAATACTAGTTTCATGTTTACTTTATTTTTCATTATGAATTTGTTTTGTTTATTGTAGAAATAATACTTCACGTTGTTATCCTTCACCAAATTACGTAGCTTGTATGATTAACAAGAATTGGGAAAAAAAAGTAGGTAGTCAAAAACTATCTTTTTCACTACTTTATGCAAATAATATTTAAATTTTATTACTTATGTATTTGTTTGTTTTATAATTTTTTTATAAGATAACATGTAAAGCTTCAAGAAGTTCAGTCAATCATGGCATCAAATTAGTAGTTATGAAGATACGTTTTACATTGTAAATATTTTTGTACTATGTTCAACTATACATAAATTAGATAACTTACAATATTATGTAAATTTTTTACTTTAATTTATACTTATGGATGTACCATTTATCACCACTGTTATAATAAATATTTTTAATTTTTTTATGTAAATTATCGTTATTCTCGTAATTGATTATCAATATTTATCATTTTTAGTCTTTAACATATTATACATAATGAATCATTAAATATTCATTAATTAATAATACATAAATTAACCAAAATTGGACACAATAATAAAATCTATAGGGACCAAAATTTTTTCCCTTAAGTAGTCCCTGAATAATGGACTTTGTTGTCTTTATTAATATTGGGGACGATATTCGTCCCTACTTTAGGGGGCAACAATCATCCCATCATTAGGGGACTACATGTTGTCCCCACGCATATTATAGTTGTCCTTAAATATGGGGACAAATGTCCTCCTCATCTGAAGGGACAAAATGTCATCCCCAAGTTACTAAGGGACAACTTTTCATCCCCATATGAAGGGACGATTTGTTTTCCCCTCACATCCTGGGGATAACAATCGTCCCCACTTATGGGGTCAACTTTTCATCTCCATACGAAGGGACAACTTATTGTCCCCTATCATCTAGGTATGATAGTCATCCCTACTTATGGGGACAACTTTTCATCCTCATATGAAGGGACAAATTATTGTCCCCTAGCGTTTTCGGGACTACTGTCGTCCCTTCTTAGGGGACTACTGTCGTCCCCAACTTAGGGGATGACTGTCGTCTTATAAGATGGGGATGATTCTCATCCCTTGTAATAGGGATGACATTTTAAATTGTTGTTGGGTTTCATGATACTAAACGCAGCGAAAATTTAAAATTTTTATCACAAACCCTATCCAGGATCCATGTAATTTGATTAACTGATTTAATTTAGGGTTTCTAAAACCTTACCACAAACGCAAGTAGAGGCTAGATTGCTGGAAATGAGAGAGGAGGTTCACACCGGTGACACCTTACCTTGAGCTTGTTGCTTTCTTTGATTGGATTGAGACGTCTCCAAAAGAATGCGTCCTCTACTGGTATCCACATGAATAGCCTTTGATAAAAAATGAATCTATGTGTGCTAGCACCTTCTTAATTGTCTCATAAAATCAAGAACGAAAGAACTCTGTGTTCGTTTTCTCAAAAGGGAGAGCAAATGAATTTTGGGTGGCTGAAGTGATAGACGTATATGAAACCCTAGAGAACATGATATATTTATAAACTTCTCAATTAGGGTTTCACTTACCAAAATGCCTTTTGGTATATACCACTTTCAATTATGATTTGATTTAAAATACCAAAACAGAAATATATTTTCCTATTTATTTAAGATAACCATTACCTTAAATAAATATATAAATATATACGAATTTATATATATGTATATTTATTTCCATAGAGTTTAACTGGGCTTGGTAAACCCATATTCGTTTTGGGCCTGTTCTAAGTGTGTGACCCTGTAGATTCACATAACGTTGGCAGTGGGCCTATAATCCCTATTTAGGCCTACAAGTCATAATTGGCCTCTAGTAAGACATTATGACTACCCAAGTTATGTGAAAGCTGATAATCCGACATACCTTAATTTACAATGTATATTATAGTCCATTTATCATATGATATCTTAATTGA